>JAUESF010000050.1:5076772-5090037 GCA_032274765.1 Malacoctenus tetranemus
ACACACACACACACACACACACACACACACACACACACACACACACACACACACACACACACACACACACAGCAATGAGTCCTGAACATCCCATAAAAACAGCAGACCGTCTCTTAAAAAAAGCTGCCTGACTTAAAATGAAACCTGCTGCTTCAGATTTGGGTTATTGATGTCTTTAATTTGAGATCAGGCTTTCAATGTTTCATTTTACACTTACCAGTGACTTTATATTGGGCACTCATACAATCTAATTTCATCTTGTATGTCAGGCATTTAATATTCTGCCTTTATAAAGACCACACTGATATAGTAACAGGTTTCTTGTTGTTTTCACAGTATGTCTTTCTCATGAGTGAGACTAATTGTGAAAAATTGCTTCATTCTTTCATAGTACTTTGGCACACTTTGAAGGCCTTTCTCAGTTCAAAAGTTGGAAATCGTTGCAGAAAACACAACTAATAAATTTGTTGATCAATTCATGTGACTAAATGTTCGATATTAAGCACTGAGACTTTTTCAAATCAAACCCAAAACCGATAAGCTGACCTAAAAAATGAAGAGCGTGTCTCTTGGTCTGTTCCGCAAACAGCCACAAGGTGGTGTGAGTTTACACAGTTACCAGCCGAGCCACAGTTTTGCTTATGAGGTAGGGGGGAAAAAAAGATGAAGATGCCTTTCACCGCCTTCCCCACAACAAACTAAACACCAATACCTTCTCGGGCCGCAGATCAAAGACAGAGGGGCTGCTTTCATTCATCCTCGGCTCGGTGGAGGGGAATACTAACCTAGATAAATAATGTCTGAATAGTCTTTTTCACTGGCCTGAGAGACACCGAGGAGAGGAGAAAAAAGCAAAGACTGGGAATATAAGCGGGAGAGAGAGAGAGAGAGGAAAAAAAGCACCAGTGAAGCTTTGGAGATGCCTGTTTGTATCAGAGCAGCCTCACAATATCATTTGCTCTGGGACCTTATAGAGGAGAGAACATAATATAAATGCAATGAGTCTGCACAAAGACAAGCCTATTTTGATGCACACGGTGGATTTCATTTATACCGATGCGACTTCCAGAACCAAGAGGTGTTCAACCAGTGTGTGTGCTGCTGTATGGGAAACAAGACCCTCCGCTGTGTGTGTCCCTCCAGCCTAAATGAGATAAAAAAAAAAAATGTTGGTGGCAGAGGACGGAAATGATTTTTATTGGACAAGGAGGCTTCAAAAAAGAGTTACTGCAATACGGCCAAAAGCTGCCAAACAGCCCCACCGTCCCAAAAAAAGACATATAATAAAGTAACTTAACATACTGCTGGTTTGTTTACTGGGCTTTCACTGTTTTGATAAGAGTAGCAGTCAAAACACAATGGAGCAACAAGGCAGCAGCAAATGGCATTGAGGCCTGTGGGTGATCAATCAGTGAGGTGGCAGCACGGCTCGCTATCTGAAACCTGCTAAGTAGCACTAGCATGAAAGCCACACAATGAGTCACTCAGAATGGGAGTTTTGAGTGTCTACTGCACAGGGACGCATCTGTTCAAATTTTAGTTGAACAGTTCAAGGTTTCAGGTTGTTTAGGTGTTTATAAAGAATGTTAGCAGATCTATGAATAAGCTGTGAAATCTGCACCAAAACAGAAATATGAGATTTTAGTTATTCAGAGGTTATCGTGTCAACATTTTACAGGTCAGGCCCATGTAAACGGATGCGTATAAGGAGTGTCTGTGCACTAAAATTTGTTTGGCATTTTAACAATAAACCTGCTTCACCTTCCTCATGCTGCACAATACAGCGTCGTATGAAACGTAAATATGTTTTTCGGCTCTTTTTAAATCGTTGGAGTCTCAATATCATGCTAAAGGAGGCACAACAATCAGAATGTCAGTGACAAAATGAGAATATGCTTGCGTTCATTTGGTAAAAGTTTGTCCTTCAGTTTAGTTTGAATTCGTTTTTCCATTTATATAGTGTTGAGTCTCAGCATGGGTCATCTGACGGCTGCTTTACAGAGTGGGCCAGTAAGCAGCGAAAACAGCGGAAAGTAAAACAAGACGAAACAAAAAAACAAAACAAGGAACCTCTGACAGAAGCAAACTCAGAGGTAGGCGGCCATCTGCCTCCACCGGTTTTGGCGCGAGCAGAGCGCAGAGAGTCAAGAAACGACAAAGGATAAACACAGACAGGTTGGTCGTGCCTGTAGCCACATCTGATGCTGTTCCTGTTTGCGACTTGTAATCACAACGAAGCACACTGGGACGAGCACGTTTCTGCTGCTTCGACTCGCGCCGCGCAACGAGATATGAAGAGCAAGAGTGACCAAGTTTCATAGGCAGTGTGGCACAGACTCTCGTAAACCCACCTCACACAAACAGTGTGATCCCTCATTAATGAGGCTGAAGTGCTGCAAACTGATGACCGTAATAATAACCTGGAGCAGAGCTTTTAAAGTCCAGCACTGAAGGTTTGTCTGCAGATCGCTCGCCCTGAGCTGCAAACATCAGATGGGCTGTTTTGCCGATGATTGTTTACATTTGGCCGACTGAAACTATTAAGTATGTAAGTAAAGCTGCCAAAGGGTTCGGCTGTTTAAAGTGTAACAAGTCACAAACAGCTTTAAGTGGATACAGAGGAGAACTGGTCCGGGCCCATGGGGTGTGTGCTGCTCTTAAAATAAGGTGTGGTCTGAATCACGAGATTGAGGCAGCAGACAGGCGGTGCAGCTGATTAACTTCAACCACAAGAAGTCATTTGAACTCAGAGGACACAAACAGCTGAGTTTGATCCCGATCAGGCTGGACCACAAAAAAATACACTATCAGAACAATCGACTCCAGCAACAACTTTTGCCTTTGTTTCTGTGCAAAAAAACATATAAAGCCATTTTTTAAAAATGTGTAAATTTATGCAAGTTTCACAAAACATAATGAAAAAATAATCTGACATTTCTTTAAAAAAGTGACTGACAGAAAGGTTGTCAAAGCTCACTGCAGCTTCTGACGGGATCGGTTATTCAGTCCCGCCTGCTTATCTTAGAAGTAACAGTTACCTTGACTGAAAAATTGCAGGTAATTTGTCTGTTGTCATTATTACACTTTACAATATCATGATGTGGAACAGACTGATCCCTTTTCAGGACGTTTTGACCTGCAGGCTTCATGTTTGACACTCCCGTCTTCAAAGGACTAAATTTCACCATCGTTCCACTGGTGCTTTATGAAGACAGTGAAGTATCGCCCGTATACCTTGGTGCACATGCATGAGCACTTTGTTTATTACACAGCATGTGTGTTTGAACCATTCTGCACTAACACAAGCATGCTTCGCTTTCAAAGAGAATGTGAGATGACACTTTGATAGATTTTCTTTTACCATTCAGCCCAAAACTTGATCTGATACAAGCTGCTCGGTGTGCGTCATCCCTCACAATATGAACTGAGAACGAAGCTCTTTCATGGACAAGCTGTGAACCTCTCTGATGAGGCCTCTGTGCACTGTACAACTGATCTCACACACCTGACTGTGCAAACCACTGCTGTTAAAAACCACACACTGTTGGCCCTTAAGACAAGAAAAAGGGGTAAAACTCAGGATCCTGCAGGTGTACCCTCACCTGTCTGTATCGTGTGGGTCTGGTGGGAGAGAGACGGGTGCTGCTGGGAGTGACCCGAGTGCTGACCGTGCGCCTGGTGCTGACTGTGGGTGGAGTGCGGCGAGAGGTGAGGGTGGTGGGGGTGGTGCGACGTCTGGCTGTGGTTGTGTTGGTGATGGTGGCCGCCGCCGCCCCCACTTCCTGCGCCGGGAGAGTGTTGGTAGGAGCAGGCGGTCCGCGCCTGCTGACCGGAGTCTCCCGGCATACTCATCAAACCTGCAGGCAAAAGAACGCGCAGCTTTAAAAGACTAACGAAAAGAGACGGAGAGTAAAAATAACTAACCAATAAATATATATTAGACATTTGAGAGCTGTATGACCTCAATGGGAACTTAAGCCTGAGGTAATAAATGGGAAATACCTGATGTGTCCTCATGTGGGCCAATGCCTCAGTTTTATTGACTGCAATAAACATTTGAATATAAATATCAAAGAATGTGATACTGAAATAAAATAAGGTAGTTCGCCGCCAAATAAAGGCAGTCATCACTAAAATGTTTAAATACGTGCATATGGCTGCGCTCTAATTTTGTGTTCAATTACGAGGTGAAAAGCAGCGTCGGGTTGTGAAAGTAGAAGACCTTGAGTGTGTTTATTCAGAAACACACATCTGGGATGGGTTGCACACAAGAGATGGCGCGCGCTCCGAGCACGCTGCGTTTTCACGTTAAAAGATTTCCATCCACAAGCCGCCAGGTGGCTTCCATCGTGAGGCAGACGCAGGGAAGCTGGATGCTTCCATGACGATGAACCAGGACGCTTTTTTGGGCTCTTTTTAGAAAAAGCTTCAGCTTGCACCGACTGATTTTAGCACGTCTCATTAGGCTGAATTTTATTATTTGTTGCAGCTGTTTTTTGTTATACAATAATCTTTGTTTGGTATTTGTCAGATTCTTTTTTAATATCCAGTCAACACATTTCTATTTTTAGGGGCAATGAAAAGGGGAAAACTGTCTCTGTGGAGCCCTGAGTGCTGCTCCTTATCATTACAAGGTCTTTTCACAGTCTCCTGCTGTCTCTGTTGGACCACTGTGCAAACTTAACTCATAGTTTCTGCTACATTACCAACAACTATCTGAGGTTTTATGATGACTGGATACGTCGACAAAGAGGTCACTTGTTTACATGTGGTGATTTGTGAAGGCACGATGCCCACATGTAGAGATGCGTCATTTAGGTTCGTAGTAACTCTGACAGAATTTCAGGAAGTCAGTTTGATTTATCAAGCCGTCTTTTGTTTGTGATATTTATCACAAAGTTTTGTTCATTTAGCACCGACTGAGCAGACTTATGGAGCTGCTTCTGTGTTCACATACACTGCGGAGCATCAGAGTATTGTACAATAATTAGGCCCACAACCTTCATTATCCAGAGAACTGACCAGATAAACAAAAAGTTGCACCGATTTTCACAAAGTTTCTTGTTACTATTATTTAAGGTTACTTGGTTTTGGAATTTCAGAGATAAAATCAAAACATTGGGTGTAAACTGTAAAAACAAGCTGCCCCAAACAAAATAATGAGTTCAGGCCGGTGGTTTTCCTGCTGCTAGTTATGAAAATCTCCTCCTGATACTCGTGTGCTCACACACGCCGTCTCCCTCATCAGCTTATGGATTTTATAGGTTTTTTCTGGCGCAGCAGAGAATTCTTGTGAAACGCAGTTTCTCGCATGTATAGGTTACCTCGCAGGGGTGCTGTCGCTCCTTCACTTCTCATCATTGATACTGACAGCTACAGAAACTTCAAGCCGGACGATCGCTTGTTAAATTTTCAGACGATCTTGCATTGTCTGGTCTGCAGGTGTAAAGCGGCACCTCGGCAGCCCTCGTCTGCAGGCGTGAGAGGTGGAACAACTCCTCCTCAAGCGCTCTGTTACACGCTAAGTGCAGTTAAATGCGAACGATTCTTCTATCGAATCTCCACAATCTCACGAGGCGAATCATTGGCCAGTTAAACGGGCCGTCGCGGCGCGTCTCCTTCAGAAACTTCACAACTCTCTTTGAGTCTGAATGTGTCACATCAGTCACCTTCTCTTTCATCTGCCCGTTTTCCTGCTTATCACTAAAATACAGAAACAACCTCGACAGTGATGTTGAGATCTCCTCAAAAATCACGCTGAAATCGATGAGCGCATCGAGTCCATGCGAGCCCACTGAGTGAATTTTCGCTGCTGCCATCGGGGAGTCGTTACACTTTACCTGCTTGTAAAAGTGATTTCTGTTTTTCTCCCTCTCCAAAAAAAAGGAAAAAAAAAAACAATCTTGTTGCTTATTTCTCCCTCAGCTCCGTGTCTCGTCAAAGCTTTCTGAGAAAGCTTCTTAGTCATTGTTTTATCTGTATTTACACCTAACTGAAAAGCCATGCATGGGTTTGCTTTTAACAGCACATGTTTTTCCCTCTTAATTTATTGTATGGTTCCTCTGAGAGCCGTCAACTCTCACCGGAATAAACAAAGTTGCTCAGGATTGCACTGACACTGTGCTCTCTTTCATCAAGTCGCTGTGATTTTGTTATAATTTGGCACCAGGGAAATAAAGTACGGTTTTTAAAGCCAGATAGTGAAATGAGACATCTTTTGCTTCGCTCTCCAAGTTAACTGATGATTTATTCATTTACTTTAATTACATTCATTCTTTGGGGGGTCTGTCGCCGACCTGCAAATTGAAAGACCACCTCAGTCAGTTCCACTCCAGTATGTGGTCTCGGACTGTGACTCACTGTGACTCAAATTCACAATTACAATGACCACAGATACACTTAAAGGACCCTCACACGTGTCCGCTGAATTAATTATCTCCCCCCCCAGAACTCCTTCTCGCGTGCTTTTTTCCTCCTCGCATTCTCGCCGTCTTTTTTTCCTCCCCGAGCCCACTCCTGACCACAAATTGAAGGGGACCTTGTCAGAGGCTGGATGCAGGCAGCAGTTGCAGAGCTCAACGGAGCGCATCAATCTCCTCCGTTACAGAACATCCGCGCGTGTGTGCGTGGAGACGAGAGCGAGAGCGAGAGCGAGAGCGAGCGAGAAGGTGAGAGGAGGGTGGAAAGATGGCGGGGGGTCCAAGAGGGAGGAGGCCCGGTGACCTGAAAGCTTCAGGAAGCAATTAGCGAGATGCTTCACAAACTTTAGAACCAATCTAATTAGCTGCTATCAAAGCTTCAGAAGCCTTTGCTCTGCTCGACTACAGATGTGTTGGTGAGCCGCTTTTTTTTCTCTCCTTCTGTTATATTCTTTCTTTTAATTGCCTTTACTCATTTGACTGAGCGAGCCGTAAAATGCAGATATGCGGAACAACAGATTGTTTGTTTATTAAAACACAATAGAGTAGGAGGAGTGTGTGGTGGAGGTTAATACTGGAATGTCTGCAATGAAAGTAATGTTAAATTGCTGAACTTGAAGCTGCGTCCAAGCTCGCATGTTTTTTCCACGCGCGGGTGTTGTTACACACGCTCGACACGGACACGCAAACACACACGTTCATCCCAAAAAGAGTCCTCTGACACCCACCTTGCTGTGAGAAGGACTGCTCAAAGACGCACTTGTAAAGGCTGCGAAAAGAAGCGCTGAGGTCTTCAAAGTCGGAGAAACAGAGCGACTTGTCCCTGGACTCGGGGACCGGGAGGCCGTACTGGGGCTGCGGGGGAGGGGGAGGAGGGGGCGGTGGCTGCGGCTGGGCAGGTTGCTGGAGGCTCAGGGACTGGGACGAAGGCTCCGAGTGGCTGCTCACCTTCAAGACAAGACAGAGAAGAGGAACGAGACGGACTGTGAGGGGAGAAAAAAAAAACGAGACGCTAAAGAGAAATTGGGGGTATCGTCATAAATGAATGAGAGTCAGAGCGCAGCAGAAAGAGATAAATAATACAGCGCTGCTCAAACCCTGAACTCCAGCGCTAAGAAACAGAGTTTGGAGGCTGCAGGAGTTCAAATATGAGGTCCACTCGCTAAATTGACAATTGTGATTATTACAGTCGAGGTACAGTCGTGACCCTGTGCAGCATATACCATCATATACACTAGACATTCTCCTTTGGTTTCTGTTTATTCACAGTGGTTTTGGTATTGTGAGCGTGATACAGCCGTGTCAATGCGAAGGAACGCTTGGTAACACGTTTTCAAAAAGTTTGACATCGTTCGTCCCTGAGCTCGCATCCCCCACGTCAGAGCTTTTGACACATTGTATACACCGTTTAAAAAACATGGGCGGAATCTCAACTCGCATGCAACAGGTGACAAAAGGGGGAAGGAGCTGAATCACTGAGAGCCGGCGAGGAAGCAGCAGACGCCAAGCTTACAGATCTCTGTGTTTGTAAACGTTTGTATGGAGCGCCTGGAGTTAGAGGAAGGACAAGGACGGAGACATTGGGGGTTGGATAACGCGAGACAGGCCGCCAACGATTTCCGTGCCCGTGTGAATGACAGCGTGGCTGAATTACTGAGTAAATCGTGTAATTTTACCTGTGAAGGAACTGATTTCAAACTGCTGTCCAGTGTTTTGTGCGCTGGAATTCTTCAGTCCTCAGAGGTGTTTGATTACTCAAAGGTGCGTTGGATTTCACCTGCTTTCATCAGCACGCAGAGCGGGAACGTTTTCCAGCATGAAAGTGGTTTATAGAGTTCAGATTTTTGCTTCAAATGCACAAAATTCCAATGGAATATTTTTATATTACCTTTCAAATGAAAAAAATGCCGTGAAAGACTTTAGTGAAACATAATGATAATAGATAAATAAAAGCTCTAGTCAAAGCAGACTGCTATCACACTCAGTGTGGTGATTTTCCTGTCAAGGGTCAAATCATCTTCATTCAGGGGACACACACCAATTAAAACCTGAGTTTAAACTTTCACTGACCAGTAAAACACATTTTGAAAACCTTTCATGTTTTTACAGACTGAGCAAGCTAAAAAAAAATAAGAACCAGTTCAAGAACACGCCAGTTTTTCACGATGCCGATCGTTGCAAAATAGAGTGAAACATTTCTCCAGTGATGTTCATTTCTCTCTTATTGTGACTAAAAATTTAGTGAAAGATTCAGATTTGTGCTTTTTTTTCTCCAAAAAAGTGTCTGAAATTCTGCCATTTCCCATTGTTGGACTGAGCTGCCATCTGCTGTCCAGTTTCAGGTCTTTGTCACGTCTTGTTTAAATAGTACAAATGAAAAATGATGAGTCATTATTCTTTTTTGTGTCACTTTTGACAAAAAAACTAATCAAGTGGACCAGAAAGGGAACTTACACTTTGTCCTGCAGGCCAAATGTTTGACACCAGCTCCAAATACATTCTCACTATAACTCAAAATGTTGCAATATAATATCAGATATTACAAATATAAATAATTAACTGAGTCAGACTTGTACAAGTTTTCACAATCTTGTTGTACAATGATAAGTTTCATGTGATCGAATGGTATCGACGTGCTTTCACTCAGTAAAGCCATAATATTTACTTTATGTCTCTGCAAGACAAACTGCATTTCCCCTCAGAGAAAACAGACTCACTCAAAAAGATTTTCTTTGTTTCTGTCAATGTTAAAAAAAAGAGGGAATAATGACAGAAAGTTTTTGGTTACTGCGACCTGTGAGGTCATGTATCATGTCGAAGAGGTCAGGTTGGATAATTTTAGCGCCTCAGTTGATCCTGCTTTTATCAGGAAGCACCTCATAATTCATAAATGTGAGAGGGAAACGTGAAGCTCGTGGCCCGATGAGACACATGATGAGCGAGCTGCAGTGTGGGACAGATCCAAAAAAAAAGAAAGAAGTGGAATTCAATAATGATCACATTCGGTGTCAGGGAATCAAATTAATTTTCAGCTCTGCTTTTCAATTGAATTTTTACCATTAATGATTGTTACAAATCAGGTTTAGAATTCAATCATATTCAATATCGTGACGAAGGCAAATTCAATCTCGCGAAATTAAAAGGAAATCCTTGCTGCCACTCATTTCTTTTCATATAATCACACAAAGGCAAAATATAGTGCTTCAGATTTCTGTCTCATATTGTGAATGCAGCCTGTCCTCCACCACCCTCAATCATCTCATCCCAGCTGTCATCTTCCTCACCATCCACCCAGCGAACACAAGCAATTTGCTGTGATCAGTGTGCCTCCGCCAATATAAGCCAACTTACCACGACACATCTCCCACACATCTACCTCCACCCAATAATGGCAGCCTTTCCAAAAAAAAAAAAAACTTTGAGATGTCTGCCAGCGATGCCACCGGTAATCACCGTCAGTCAGCCGGGTCTCACCTGCGCCAGGTAATGAGTCAGAACTAACCCCGATCCCACCGGACTCCACCAGAGATGAGGTCTGAGGGTGGCGGGGGAGGGGAGCGGGAGGTGGAGAAGGAGGTGATGCGGGGAGGAGGAAAACAAAAGATGGCCTCTGGAAATGAGAGGTTAACGAGATGAGATTGCACTGACCTTTGCTAATGCAGGTGGGAGGTGAGCGAGGGAAAGTGATTGATGGTAAAAAGGTGAGCAGCTGGTACAAGGGAGAAATAATGAAGAGTTGGGATTTTCCAGCACTCCCGTAATTTCAGACCAAATGTTTCTCAACAGCGGCTGCCCTTTAAAATTGTATTATATTTAGCTTAAAAGGACAAACACTTTGACAAATACATCAAATGTGGCGCATGTCTAAAGTCACTCTGCAGGATTTGACTGAGAGCGGTTTCAAAGAGGCGGCACGTCGCTTCATGTTTCACAAACACACAGCGGGTTTGCATCTCCTTATGTTGATACTGTTACGCACACATATGTTTTACACCTTACAGAAGAGAGCAACAGTCCCTCTTATAGTGGAATTAACATATATTTAAGCCCACTCATGCTCTGATGGCCCGCTGACAGTTGCAGAAATAAAATGATAGTTTTCAGACATTCACCAAGAAAATCATCCAAACAACCACCTTCCTGTAAAACATGGAACATGACCTATTTCAAACATTTACCTCTCGTCATATTCTCACAATATTAATTATTGGTCGAAACAACTTCTACATATAAACATCCTTTATTCACGACTGCATAATGAAGCTGCTGCAGCGCTGCAAAGTGAAAGAATATGATGAATAAAGATCAGCTGAAAAAGAAAATAACGAGTGAAACAGAAAAAATGTCAAGAACCTTCCAACTCCTACAGGTGTATCCCCTGAGTGCCTAAATAGGTGCATAATAAGGTGAATTATAACTGACAGTGAGCATGGATCTGACAGAAATCTTGGTTTCAGCCTGATGAACGCTCTGCTGAAGAGATCAGGGGAAATTTAGATCTGAACTCTGAAGTCATGCTCAACTGTTGTCATGTTGCTCGCAGGAATTGGAAAAAGAGCACTAATAACGGGTGTAATGGTACAATTTCAGGAGTCGGGTCCCTGCAGCTTCACCCCTGTCTTGTATATTGATGGTCCTCTCATCACCTCTGTTTAACAGCGGACAACAAGTCTGAACTGCTTCAGTACACAGTGTGATCGAGGTTCTCCTTGAAAAAACAGCAAGTTAACACCAAGTGACACTCACACGACCTAAAAGCGATCAATTCAAGTTGCAAAAGGTGTGCGACTGCGGCTGACCGTGTGTGTGTCCGAGTGTTTCTGTGTGTCCGTGTGTGTGTGTGTGTGTATGTCCGAGTGTTTCTCTGTGTGAGTGTGTGTGAAATCTGTCCAGATCCGTCTGGGACGTGTCTCAGTGGCCTGCCAAGTTCTGGGTGGACCTCACATCAGCCAAGACTGTAGGCACTGTAACAGCATGGGATGGCCTTGATTAAAAAAGCTGCTCTTTGTGCGTGCGTGCGTGCGTGCGTGCGTGCGTGCGTGCGTGCGTGCGTGCGTGCGTGCGTGCGTGCGTGTGGAGTGTGCAACGCCCGATACAGTCTCATAGTACGAGGGGGGGAAGCTCCTGTTACCTCCTCTGGCTCAGGCCTCAGACATAAACACCAACATAGGCTGAGAGCTTGCTGGTTTATAGCCTGTCAGAGGCAGAAAAATGTTGTCTGACCACACTGGAAATCAAGAAGCAAATACTAATGGCCACACGGCCAGACTGCAGTAAAACTCAGAGAGAAAACATGATCCAAAATCCGCTTCAGAGAGGCGTTCACATCGAAAGAAGTCGTTTCCACAAATAATGACGAATTATTATGCAATGATTTAAAAGAGAGAGAGAGAGAGAGAGAGAGGGAGAGAGAGAGAGAGAGAGAGAGAGAGAGAGAGAGAGAGAGAGAGATGCAGTCATTGGCTTCTTTCTCACCTCCGCACAGCTGGCCAATCACAGTGATAAGTGGGTGTGAATGTCGGACTGTCGTGTTGGAAAGTTACAGAAGCGGTGAGACAGACGCCCCTGATCTAAAGTAGTAAATGTATTCTGGTCTCTGGAGCGATTTGACCATCTGACAAGCACAGCCGAAGAAAAAAAAATCAGCGCTATCGCAAACACGTCCCGCTTTATTCTTTAAGGTTACCAGGACAGCGCAGTATCACTGTCTAAATGCTGGCCAGCGTGATCACGGGCTCTAATTGTATATAATTTGCCTCTTTTGTCTGAAATTTGTTAATACTGGAGTGTTCGGGCCTCGTTCGAATGCATCAGGGATGATAAATTTGTTTTCTGCTGATTTATCTTCTGCACGGCAGAAGAAAGCTTCTATCAAAGCACATCAGCATTTCCCACAGGTTCAGAATTTATTTTGTGGCGTTCGACCCTGAGGGGTTTGAAGTGCCGCAAACAGTATTGATAGTCTGCTGCAAAACAAAATCCAATTCACAGGCTAAATAACCAGTGCATATGAATGCAGCGCTCAACAACAAGACACTAAGGTTTCAATCACCCTGCGCTTTCACTGGCGTTTGCAGACCTCTGAAAGGAAGCAATGACAAACCCAAGTCTTTCTGCATGGGATCAATTCGCCTTATTTGTGGAGCTGAAACCAATTCGTCACATGAAAGCATCTCAGTAAAATGCCTTTAAACTCATTATTGGAAGTTTTTAAAACGTTCTTAACAAACACGCACGGCGTGAATTAATAGTTTATTACTGCCATCCACCGTGCGAGCACAATAAATGTTCTCTTCGAGAAACGAGTCTGAACATCCGGCACAAAATGAGAGTTTCAGCGGTGAACTGCAGATCCAGCGTACATGTCGTTAGCTGGTTACCACCTCCTCAGTCTGTTACGGGTGCAGCAGACACCTTCTGTACCAAATGAGAGTCTGGACCGGTGACTGAATCATCCAGATTATGTCACAATCAAGCAAACACAGGAGATATAAAAATAATTTGAATGCTGGTGGACTCAATTTGTTCGCTGAAGACACCAAAAGTAAAAAAAAAAGGAGGAAGAAGGAAAGTACGAGGAACAGTGGACTGCAGCCCGAGTGTATGTACGGCTGCTTCAGGTCAGCTGCTGCAGGGACTTCAACAAAAAAAAAAAGAAAACAACAGAGAGGAAGACTTACTGGTGTGTAGCTGTGAACATTGCTGCCGCTGCTGACTGCCGTGTTCAGGCTGTTAAGGTTGACAGACGCCAAACTCTGCTCGGAGAGGCTGTTGCTCAGGCTGCCGCCCAAACTCCCGGGACTTTCACTGCCTTCTGCCTCGGGGTTGTAGAGCGCTACCTGCACA
>JAUESF010000050.1:5090137-5109307 GCA_032274765.1 Malacoctenus tetranemus
CGCAGCAACAAACTCACTGCTGCCTTAATGAGAAGTCACCTATGCACCAGAGGTGCGTGCATGTCGTTTGACGCATAAAAGCATGAAGTCTCAATTGGTGCAGTTTTTATTTCCTTTTTCCCTTGTTTACCTTTGTTAAGCGCCCTCGCCCAGAGAGCAGCGGGTGAATTAAGATGTGACTCCATCGCTGGTGAGGACGGGCTTCTGGCTTCCAAGGAGCTGCACTATTTATTGTCTTGTGGTGGAAGATCACAAAGCATTTAAAAGCAATGCCTCAGGATTATGTTGAATCATGTTTCGCTTGTTTTATTTGACTGTCAAGACTTGTGAAGCAGCGCGCCAGCATTACCTCCAGGCAACATTTAATTGTATAGACAAATGTGAAAATATAGCCTTCGGGTGAGACTCCAGCACAGGCTCTCTGGGGCAGTGCTCTACCCTGTAGAACATCTTGTAGAGGAAGGAAAATAACTATTTTTGAGTGGTGGGTTGGAGTGCTAATCCTCAACATTTCTCTTGTTTTGGTGGATTTGGTAACATTTGCAGCGAGAGACACTTTAATACTTCGCGCTGTGACAGCGTAGTAACAAGGAGGTTTACATCAGTACACAAGAAACGAAGATGGAGACTGACAATGACCAAACACATGCTATTTTTGGAGAGGCTTCCAGTAAATAACTTATTTCTCTTTCTTGGCGAAGCTTCAGCTAAAACACAAAAACTAAACTTAATGTTAAAACATCTTTCAAAGGGAGGGGGACATCTTTCTGCTCGTTTAATTTTGCTGGAGTCAAATTATAGATACATCCCCTTCAAAAGCAGCAAACACAACATCAGTGAGCAAATGTGTTATAGAAGAGGCTCTGACGCACTGCTGTGCCTGCAGGACGCCACCTGTCTGGATGTGGGTGGATATCATTGACGTTGGCATCAGCATCGTTATCATCAAGGTCTTCCTCTCCCTGCTCTGAATCATTGTTTCAAAATGTATGGGGATGTCTGAGCCGCGTCGACTTTCAGCTTTTTCTCGGAGTAACACGGGGAAGTGAGTGCGAGCTGACGTGTTTTTTTTAAGAGCAACCGTCAGCCCGTTTCCTGCACGTCCACCGGACTAAACTGCACCAGCCCTCACACGACGATCTGCGTTCGGATATCTGCAGACGAAGCTCACTTCTGTGTTTTCTGTCGTCGCATGTGTGCTTGAAAAATTTTACAGCGCTTTTTAAATAACGTCTTTTGAGTCATCGTCACAACTTTGGAAATACAGTGCAGCAAATCATTTAAATTATTAGTGCTAACTTCAGGGCAGCATTGGAAAGGTCATATTTTGAGGAAGGGAATATTGTGCTCTATTTCTAACTCTGGAAAGAAAATCATGAGGAATGAGAGGAAATTTGCATAAAACATATTTTCTGAACTATATGGGAAGAAAATGTAATGAAAAAAAGACTATATATAAAAAACATGAGCAGTAAGTTTAAACTTTGGAGGCAAAGTAAGGAAACTTGTTTTGTTTTGCACAAATCAGCAAAAACTCAATCCGAATCGCTTCACACTAACAAACCGAGACAAACGCAGAAGAGTAGAGACACCGAGAGGGCAAGTGAAGGTAAAGACACTCGACTTGCTGCTTTTGATTTTTTTGTATATTAAAATTTGTTCACTAATCATTTTAACTGAGTGGGTGGTCGGTGCCGTTTCTGTGTTTTGCTGCTCTGGAAAAAAAAATTCCCTGAGAAACTCCCTAAAAAGGATCAATGAAAAGCCATCTAATCCAATTTAATCTAATCTTACACTAAAAATAAAAGGATTAACCAAAAAATGATCAAACAGGACATTAAACCCCGTGTCACATGGGGACATTCCCTATGGCTGGCTTCCAAATGTTTTCCTTTTAATGTATTCTGACAAAATGCAAATGAACAATCCAATCAATGACATTATTTCTCCTAAAAATGCTGCCAGTTACTTTGGGGAAGAAATAAAAAAGGACTTAAGTGTCAGTAAAATGTGCCTTGAACAGAGTCACTGGCACCTCCCACCAATATTCAGTACGGGGACCTTCTGCAGCCGTGAATGCAGAAAACACAATCCTGTTTGTATTCATCTAGAAGCTTCTCGCAGGAGCCGTTTCTGCCTCGCTGGCAGATTTCAGCGCTCTCTAAAGATTTTGAATTTGGATTGAGGTCAGGACTTTTTAGGAGAGCCAATCTCTTCCTCTTTAATCATCGCAACTTGTTTGCCTTCATTTGTGGAAGAGTACTAAACTCTGGCCCCAAAACATGAATAGAGCCTGCAGAACTGGAGACGGCTCTGTTTTATTTTAGAGCTACATCAAGTTAGTAACTCAGCCTTTATCTGTTTTATTATATTACACACAAGAAAATAATTAAAGTAATAAAAAGAAGGAAGCAGTGAGGCTCTAAATTTCAGAGGCTGAAGCCATCAAATGCTCATTATCATAGACCACAAAATAATAAATGCTCAATACAAATTTAGTGACTTGAACGCTTGTGAGGGGAAGAAAAAAGAAATAGTTCACTTTGAGATGTGGTGAAATGCTGTTCAAAGGCTTTTTCACATGGACAGTTTCTGGGCAGCACAAGTCAAGACCTGCTAAAATGATCCAATCCGGAGCGTCCCCTCAAAGGACTCTGTGAGTCGCGCAGGGACAAATCTTCGCTTTGCTCGAGGTCAGACGAGGGGGTCACGCACCGACCATCGTCACCACGTGTGTGCGCCCGCGTCGGCTCAGACGGGCCGCGGAGGTCCCAGCCGACGCTTGATCTCTGACCCCCATACAGACGGCCGCGCCCGCTTCAGCTCTTTAGGACTGTGTTTGTTTTGGTGTTGTTGTTTAAGGTTGTGTGAAAGTGAAAAGTGAGGACTGCGGCGTCCCTTCGACGGCAAAAAAGAGAAAAGGCGGTGACTTGGAACGGCGTCTTACATCCGGTTCGCCTGATTTATAACAAAGTTCAACACTTTCTCCTCAGCTGCGAGGACAAATGAGCACATTTTAATGACTAATTCATTTGTCAACGACATCATCACACATCACTGGCAGATTAATATTTATTAGAAATAAGAGTCCCAGCAGCCTCCTTTTTAGACAATTTAAAGATTTGCGCTCAGAATTAGTAAACCTTAAAGGCCACAATGAGATCCACAAGAAGTCAACAAGCCACCGACTCACCGGACGTAAACTGTGTGTGTGTTGCTGTGTTAGAAACATCCCTCACATACCAACATACAGTTTAGACTTTAAACTCCCAAACCGTTTCGGCTGGTAATTGTCCACTTTGAAAGTATTACTGTAGCAGACTCACTGAAGCCTGATGTCACAGTGATCAACAGTGACACCGGGCCTTAAACACACTGATTCAACATGTCTACATGGCTACTTGTCATTTCTGCTTCATGCTGTTGTACATGTGGGCTGTCCCCCACAGCCAGCTCTCCCCCCGCTTTAAATCCCTCTGATTTGCCAGTTGGGAGGACGGCGCAGAATTAAATCTGACCAGGAATTGGTGAACCACGGCGTCTCTCTCTACCCGCTCTGCTACATGACGAGGCCTCCTCCGTGACTTCACTTGAACCCTGTTACAGCTTTCTCTTATTTTCTCTGCTGTTTTCTGAGATCACGAGTCGCAACGCAAAAGGTCAGCTTAACCTGCCGCTGCAGCCGTTTGAGTTTTCTCTCAGCTCAGTTGGTCCGGAGCAGGCAGGCGAGGAATTAGTTTGCTGCCTCGGACCAAAACTAAAGTATTATAGAATAAAATAAAAACTAAAACATTATTGAAAACAGAATTAATTTCTGGGGTTTATGCTGTTTTAATCGCAGCAGTAGATAAAATATGGCTCATCTTGAACTGATAAAAAGCGCTTTATCATCGTCTCGCTGGTGTCCCACCTTGTTGGTTACAGCGTTGATGGCGAGCGTGGGCGACGCCCCTCCTGACATGATGCAGTCCATCCTCAGAGACTCTGACTCCAGGCTGTACGGAGTCGATGCCTGCGAGGAGAACAGAGGAGCAAGGGATGAGACGCGAAGCAGCGAGCAGCACCCAGCGATAATATTGATGCCATCATTATGAGCAATAACATCACGTTTCCGTCCTGATGGCTGAGGAAGGGAAGAGATTCACAGTGCGGCGAATGAATTTCATGCATCCAAGCGAAAAAGCATTGGTGGGACAGCAGCTTGTTATTGGCCTGCTGGAAGATTTGACTGGATTTTTTTTTAAGCTAATGCTAATTTTCTTTTGTCTCAGAGCCAGTCACACACCGATATCATTGTGCGTCCCCACGGACGGGTCAAAGTGCATTTGAAATTGGAGCTTGTATTCATTCCGTCCATTTATGTATTCATCAATTCCATAAATGTATAATTTGATCAGATTTGACTTTCGAGTGTGTTTTTAGCATCTCTGCTACATTTCATCTTCTTGTTACTTTCTAGCTCGGGGGCAGAGAGAGCCATTGATGAGGGGTCTGTCAGCTGGCCCGTCTGGACGCTGATACTGGTGGTGACAGCTGCATTAAACATCGCCGGGCAGGAAGGCAGGAAGGCAGGAAGGCCCCCTTTGTCTCCGCCGCCTCATTATTTTTTATATAACCTGCACCTCGTCCCCGCATCACCATGTGGTAAATAAGCGAGCCCAATTCATTACCCTTCAGTTCGGTTTCTTCAGGGCCAATACTTTGACTTCCAAGTGGATTAATATCACTATAGCAACCAACGAGGATCGTCACACCGACGGGCCGGGCCACGTCGAACAGAAAGACGAGGATTAGCGATAAAGAAATCACATTTTAAAAGGCACTCGGAACAAATCTGTCGAGAAAATACAAAAGTTTACATTGAGTATTACACACAGGTTTCAGACACTAATAGTGAGGAAGCTTCAGAAAGTAATTATAGTTACAGTTTGATCGTATTGTCAGCTCGCAGAAAGAGGAGATGCCTAAATAGAAAGCTCCTAGTTAGATGCGTTTAAAACAACTGTATTCCTCCAGAGTAAACTCACACAGTGTTTTTCTCTTTTCCATTTTATCCCCTAAAACAGGATCCATCTCATTATCTCCGGATCTCTTCTGACAAAGAGAAGTTAATGTTTATTCTGCTGAGATTCTCCGCCATCTGTGGCCACACTCAAGCGCTTTTTGTATTGATACGACTGTAGCGGCGAACAATAACTTCTATCAGTGGTTTGGTGCATCCCGGGGAGATGAATGAAATTTTCACAAAACAAGTTAAACACTACAAATAAAAAAGGAGCGACGCCACTTTTCATCCCGTTCAATCAAAGCTGAACAATGACAAACAGATAAAATACCTGCATGGTAAATACACAGCAGCTGACCTGGAGGCACCTGTTTGAACCTCTCACACAGCTCGTTAAGCATCGCTGCGTTTTTAACGGTTCATTCATGAAGCTTGACGACGACCGTGTGAAACAGAGAGCAAGAAGGCTGCAAAGGACGGGGACGAGGGGCCACCTGAGGTGGGCTTCGTTCAGAAAACAGAGAGAATTGTAGTTTCACAGAAGCACATGTGAACATTCTATAAATTGGCACTAATCAAATTTCAGCCATTGTTTGAATAATATATAAAAACGTTAAAGTCAGCCATATTACCATAATTTCAGCATAATAACAATACTAATGGTAATGACAAATATAAAAAATATATTTTTTAAATGTCACGTATTATAATGTTGTGTAAACAGATGTCACAAGTTTGCAACAAATGAATATTATCAATAAAATGTGATCCACTCCGAATGAATTTACTTTCTATTCATATCAAGTTAAGACATCATCAAATTTGTATGTGCAAGCAAATGTTTTCACCGCGGTGACACCGAGTCTCGTTTGTTAATTTGTAATAAGCGCCCTAGCTCGCCAAACATCCAGAGAGTTCGTCGGTAAGAATGAGGAGGAAATGAAATGTGACAAAGGTTGTGAGGAATTTCTGTGTGCTGCAACTTGCCCATTCCTCGGTGAGCCCCCCCACCCACCCCCGAATCGCCGCCGCGCCCCCGATCTCAAACTACGTGAACTCGTCGAGGCGCGCTTCATTTAAATTGCCGGACACTTAAACAGGCTGGAGAGTGGACACATCGCCTGCACTTTGCTAAGATAAATCAAGCCATCTTCATGCATTATTCACACGTCTCAAATGTATTCAGCGACAGTTCATTTTCCGCTGTCCTCACAAGGAGCTAAAACAAGGTTAAATGAGTGTGATGATACGAGGAGCCATTCAGAGATCAATGATTGGCTAAATCGTTGCCCGCCAAATGGGGGGGAGAAAAATAAATAAATAAATTAGGCGGGTATTTTTTTCCTCCTTGTCTGACTCCTTTCAGGGTTCAAGACAGCTTGCCTGCCTTCCCAAACTGCTTACAGTAAGAGGATTGGTTGGTAACAATGCAATCTTTAATTTATGATAAACTCCCAGCGAAAAACGGGTTGTCGGTTCCCTGGTGGAGGCACTTAAAAAGAAGACAACGGCGAGGTGAAGAGAGGACTGGGGAAGGCTTGTGGAAGAAGGAGAGCAGGGAAGAATAGGTTGCGAGATAATTGAGTGGTGACAGACAGGCAGGCGGGCGGAGAGACGGGCAGATGGGGCGGCACGCGGGGAAATGAAAGGGAGTGATTATGCTAAGGGCACCGCAGAAGCAGGTACTAAACTGAATGTACACAGCCTGTCTACACATTTATACAATGCATTTACGGCGCTGACGTTCAGCGCCACTGCCAACTTCAGGTCTTCGCCTGTGCAGCCGAGGTGCAACAAAACCCCAATGAAAATAGTGAGACACATTTAGCCCGCCTTTTTCTTTTTTTTTTCCAGACGGTAATGCTGCCATAAATCTTAGCACTTAAAACCTTCCCAGTTTTTCCTTCGCCCATGTGACAGCCCACAGTGTGTCTGCCAGCGGTGCAAGTGAGGCGTAAGAAAAGGGGTCGAAGGGCCCATCCATGTAAGACGAGATGACAAGGCTCTGAATTAATTAATGTTTGTAATAAAAAAAAATTGTTGGTGAAGAAAATATGTCTAACGGCAGCCCCGGGGCCTTCTGTGGTAATTAACTGGAACACAAGCCTTGAATACTCGCCCTCCTCCCTCCTCTCCGTCTCACTCCTCGCACTTCGTTTTCCCTCCTTGCAGTTTGACTTTTTCCTCCACACGCACTCCTACCTTGATGTCTTTTTCCCTTCATTTCTGCATCCTCTCTTACACACTTTTTCCCTATTCCCCCACCCCGCCTGTGTCCCCTGCAACCCTCCCCTGTCTCTTTTACCTCAATTCCTCCTCCAATGAGTAACAGTGATTGTGCACTTTGCTGCTCCACGCCTGCCTGAGCTCCCTGGAGAGGGGAAGACTAAAGCAGCAAACGGGCAAGAGGAGAGAGAGAGAGAGAGAGAGAGAGAGAGAGAGAGAGAGATGCAGGGGGAGAGAGAGAGGGAGGGAGACGGGGGGAACGGTGGCAGACAAACAGAACAATAATGATCGAGATGCACAAACAGTAACGGAGACACTGAGCGATAAAGCAACACAGATGACCATGATGAAAGACTGCAGGTTTTGTGTAATGCAACAACTTAGGTGGGTGTACGTTCAGAGCTTTGCTGGGTTCAGCTCATGAATGCAGCAACCTGGAATATGTAAGAAAAGCTGAGAGAAATGCCCCTGCATGTTTAACCTGGCGCTTACATTCCCGTCGTGATGCCTCCAACAATATTATGCATGCGGCGTGATCATAACTGTGACTCCCTGGACGTTTATGTTACCTAAGAAATTCAAAATATACCATAAATGTGATGGTGAAGTATTCTTTAAAAAATGGAGGAAAAGTGCTTGTGGCATATTTCAATGTGACCTGAATAGAGTGGCAGTAATAAGAGCACTGAGGTTTAATCAATTTACAGTTTGAAGGCTGCAATTTATCAGACACTAAACAGGAGACATATAAAAATGAATCAAATGATTCTGACGATAATGAAAATAATGTGGGTTCAAGCTGCATGAATGTGAATATTGTTTATTCCTGGAACTGAAACAAAGGTCTGGACGACGGAAGACATTACAGGTTCGGAAAAACACCGACTGACATTTTTCACAAGACGAATTTGATCAAATTAAAAAAGAATTTGAAAAATAATCGCCTATTTGATGGATAATGGAAAAAAGTAAGCTGGACATAATTTTTCAGAGTAAAAGCACTTGATCCTCTAAAACATCACATCTCGCTAATCTGTGGCCCGACCTCGACTGCGAGCGGCGATGCTCCCTAACAGCAGATACATGAAATATCAACATTTTCTTACCATCACTGAATTTCAACCTTCTGATAAAACGGACCTATAAATCCTGTTAAATTCAAAGTAGCATTGATCAAAAAACTGGCAATAATAAATGACCAACTGTAACTATTAGGGGTGAGACTTTTAAATCTCTTCTCTTCAGTCTCTCTGTGTGGACAGCAGAGTCCGGACACTGAATGGCCAAAACAATAGGATCACCGGAGCGATGCTGTGATGTAGAGACCTGAGGATCATTACCTATGAAACAGCTCTGATGGGGTGTTTGCTGTCTGTAGGTGAGCAAAATGTAAAGACAGGAATGTAGTTCAGCAGCGAGGCAGCCGCTTCCTGATGAGCCTGCAGACTGAACGCTGCCCCGACAACAAACCAAACACCGTAGTTCAAAAATGCTGAAAATCGAATGCCGGCTCAGAACACAGAGCTGCACCAGGATGCATGATCAAACGTTCTAGAGGGGGTCCTCGGGGGGCCAGTGCCACCCTTACAGCACGCTTGGTCCAGAACTGCAGCAGAGGCAGTGTGCTGCCTTGGACAAAGTTCTGCTGGGAAAATAATTAAGCAGAATCTCAGTGTGGAGGGAGTCTCTTTATTTTTGTTTTTTCAAATAAGATGATGAGGGATTTTTTTTTCCCAGTTCCTAAAGAACCATTTTTTTCCTTTCCTCAAAGTGGAGATTTTTTTTTAAAACAAACAAACCAAAAAAAAACCCTGCTGCTCAGATTTTGGTGTTTACACACCTTCAGAAAACTAATGTAGACATAATGAGACAAAGGAGCGCTGTCAACAAAAAGGGACTGATGAGAAAGGTGGTCGCAGTGCAAAAGCTGATCCGAGCGTCTGTCGCTCCACGAAGGGTTAAGTAGAATCATGTTCTGTGTTTTAGCTTCAGCTTCAAGAATCAATTAACTGCATGCAGATTCAGAGGTTAAAGCAGCAGCAGCTATAGGTGCAGTAATCTGACACCGAGCCGCAGGACCAACTGTAGACAGAGACGCTGGAAGCCAAAATAAGAGCCATGACAGCAGACAGCAGCGAGACGAGGCCTGCAATACATCACGGAGCTCGTAGCGCGCTGCTTTTGTATTCAGATCCTCGGGTTAATGACTGAACACCAGCCGCATTCTGCCGAGCTGATGCAGGGTTACATATATTTATAGCCGCGGCTGCTGTCAATCAATTCCCCCCAAAACCAATTTTCATTCCTCCTCGTGTGTTCCCACATCAAATCCTGTAGCTCGTTCCTGCTGTTTCGGTGGCATCTTGAAAATTGCAAACCCAGAGGCCTGTGGTTAACATGAATGATTATAAACTATCACCGTTGTTGAATTGTTACTACGCTTTGGCTTTGTTGTGACAATGACACACGTGGTGATGATTGGGAAATCACGGGTTTCTTCTCTTACTCCGTCTCCTGTAGGAGAATAAGTTAATATCAATCAGAGCGCAGCGAGGAGAATCCTGCCAGTTCAACCGAGTCAGGGGAAAAGAAAGACGCGTGATGTTTGTTTTTGCGGCTCTGAAATAATACAATTACACACAAAGTTAAGGTTTCTGACACAGTAGACAATTACTGTTGCTGAGCTGCTAACTCGCTCCTCGTGCTGTTCTCCCTGTGTAAAAAGGGTGTTGCATTATTATTTGATTTTTTTCTGTGGTGACACCACAGCTTTGCACGTCTGAGGGAAATGAGAACTACTGGATTCCTCGTTGATGTTTGGTCCCACAGTTGATTTCGCCTGAAATCCCTTGCAAACATGTTTCACTGCGATGACTTGTGATGTCGACACGTTATTTGTTGAACAGTTTGTGTCGAGATTTTAAAAAGACTGTTTCGGTTGTACTATTTTGCCTGGTATCATGTTCAACAAAGACGGGACACATGATTCAGTTAAGCCTCACAAGAACTGCTGTGGCTCTTGGTCTCTGCGTTAGCCTGATGGTCTTTCACACATTGTATGGAGCAGCTTCTCCTCTTCCTCCCACTATGAGCCATCCAAGACAGTCTGAACCATCTCCTTGTAATCTTGTTCTCCGCCACACGTCTTCATTTCACATTTAAGAAGTAACTTCTACTGAAATTATTCAAACTGAAGAAATCAAAATCTTCGAATATCCAAAAACAAGCCGCGGTGCAGAAAGACGCGAGTCGAGGTACTCACTCGTTCTCCGGAGCGCGGCCTCTTCTTCGGCCTGCTGGGGACGGCGTCTTCTTTCGGATTGGTGTCAATGGCCCAGTAGGAGCCCTGGAAGGAAATCCCAAAACAACGCTTTAGTCTCCTGCCTGATAGAAGCTGCTCTGCCTGAGCGTCTCTCCAGTGCGTTGGATTGCTCTGAGGATTTAGGTACGATTTCAAATTCTTTTTTATCTTCTTTAAATAAAGAGTTAGCGGTGGAAAAACTCCACAAATCTCGACTTCAAATAAAAACAGATACATCACAGGAGAGAAAAACTGACAGTGTATCATTGCCAGTTTTATAGTGGAAGTCCTGAATACAGATAAAGCCGCTGTTACTTCCGAATACAAGAAATGCTGCATATGTGTAAAGCAGAGAAGAGAATGAAACACATCAATTCTGAACATTTTTGTCAGAAATAATCATATTTTTGTGAAAGCAATCACTGCTATCCTGAAACCCAACTTTGTACCCTATTGTAATTCCAAACTAAATGCAGATGTAAGATGAAGCATTTACTCCCTTGAAATTAAAATCTAAATCTGAAACACAAAATGCAAGATAAATACTGAAATTTGACACACTGACTCTTGAATAATTTTCATTATTTATTTCCAATTTTCCAATATAACTGTATAAATCCGCTGATAGCAGACTGTGACCTCGGTCCCTACAAGTAAACTAAATATGTATTTCCAGCAGCAGCAAAGCTAAAACACACACACATTTCAGTAGGCGATGAGGAGCTCCGGAGCACGCCGAGCAAGTAAATAGAAAAAGTGTTTTTTGTCGATCAATATAAAAATAGACAGCCGACCAAAATATTACAAAGCAAAAAAAAAAAAATCAAAAACAAGTATATGAATAATAACCTTCAGTATTGACAATGACGGACACGCTACCGCTGAATTAACAAGCGCCTTTCATTTTTAAAAAAAGTTGCTTCGTTCAAAAATTTGGGCAAAATGATAAAATACTGGATCTATTTCAAGTACATTTATTTATCTATACCCAAAACATCATTTAATACTCTCACAGACATCCAAGATTTCAGACTACAAACACCACACGTGCAATTATCCAGGAAAATAGGACCACTCAAAGACTTTATCATTCCACAAAGGGTCTTCCTAATCTTTGGAAGACCTTTGTGGCTACAACCCACCCAGCACATCCTGGCACACCATTCAATTAAAGGAAAGCAGAATAAAGTGTGACCTTCAAAATAAAATCCACTTTAAACTTGTGTTCAGAATCAGTCCTTCAATACCTCGACGAGCAAATCTGCCGTCAACACCGGTATAAAACCTGCCGAAACGCTTTCGAAAATGAAAGAAAACATTTTTTTTATGCGTCTCCGATTGAGAGCCGTGCAACTACATCAACAAACAACTTCATATGACCGGACCCTGGCCTCTGCTACGCAACACCACAAAGACTCCGAGTTCACTGAGACGTGCATCAATTTATGGAATTTAAAAGAAAATGTCAAAGAAACTATTTCATCGAGTGGATTAAAAATATCTTTAAAAAATGCAAATTTTGTTCATTTATATGACGTAAAATATTTTCAATGATTATTGATGTGATGTAAAACTTAATGAGGGGATTTGCATCATTTCAATAACTAGAAATTCAAAAATAAAACAGATAAGGTCGAATAATTGTGGTTCACAAAAAAAAGAAATGGAGTTGATCTTAAATTAAAAAGCAGGCAGTTTTTAGTGAGACTGAACGTTGTGTCAACGCTTTGTGTTTGAGATCATTTCACAGGTAATGGTGTGAGATTTGAGCAGATTTACAAATAACTGCTTCTTTTTGCCCGTCATCTAAATATTTACAAACAAGGCAACATACTATCTATAGTTCTTGACACTCATTTCATGATAACCCAATTAAAAGTACAGTATAGCAGCAAACGTTCACACTTCTGTCTGTTCAGGTTGCTCTTACTTGAGTGAACACATGTCGCTAAAGACAAAAAGTGTGCAAAAGATGGATCTGCAGCAATCTGATAAAACAAATGTACGTGTTGTTTATCCGCTTCTGTATCCAATCTGTTTTCTCGAGGTTTAGTTTTCCTATGGTGAATGCTTCTGCCTCTGCTCCCCAGAAAATCCACAGAAATCCTTTTGATACACAGTGTTAAAACACAGCAGTCTCCAAAATAAACACATACAATGAGAAAGGAGGAAATCAATTGCTTTTAGGTCCTTGATTTCCTCCCGGTCTGATTTTTTCCCCCCTTTTCATTTTTCCTCGTCCCTCCCAAGGAGGTCCAAAGCTGCAGACTGAATTGAAGAGGTTCATCTAGGCCACACATACACACAGCTCATCTCTCCACATCCCGCTCCCCTCCACCACCCCCTCCACCCCCACCACCACCACCTCCCCTATTCTTGCCTCTTCTCCTCCCCCTGTCTCTCAGTCCCACATCACTGAGCAGTACACAGCCAATTAACGTTAGCACATGCATGATTTAGCTTCTCCACTCTCTCTGTGGCTTCAAACAGAGCATGTACATTCAACTTCTCCACACACAGATGACCTCCCCCCCACGCCGAGGTATCGACCACATCGATCCATGGTGTGAATTAAGGTGCTGGTCAGGTCCAAGTCAGGCTAATCAGGGGGGAGCCGCTCTCTTTGTGTCTTTGCAGACTATAGGCCTCCACTCAAGCCCAAGGATTTTGTTTGAATTATTTAAACCTTCTTCCCCCTAATTCATTTTTCAATGGCTCCAAAATCCCCACAGCCTGGAGAAGCCCCCCCCCACTCCCCCCACCCCACTCCTCCTCCTCCCCCCCCAAAACAAAATGAGCGGAGTTTTTTCGAGGCTCGATGAAAAGTTTTGGCTTGTCAGTTTGTGTAAAAGTGGTGGACTGCCTCTCACGTTCACCCCGTGATGAGTTCAGATGCAGACAGCTGAGCTGTGATTTTTTTTTAAAAATCCTGGAAGGACAAGCTTCGCTGATCAACTCTAATTATGCACTTTCCCCAAGTCCATTCGATTCCGCACAAACAAGGACTTGACAAATTGTTGTTACGAAACTGGTGCAGCTCAAGTGGACGTGGCAACTGTGCTTCCCCACCGCGGCGGCGAGCGCACATCTGACGCTTCCTCCGATTGTGTCCGAGAGGGAGAGAGACACGGAGAGAAACGCGCCCTAATAAAGCAGAACAGATGCGTGAAAGGCCTTGCATCTGAAGGAGTGTACCTACATATACTTATTATTCATTACTCCCTGTACCACATTATTACTTGGCAGAATCAATATCGTTGGGAGCCACAGAAAACAGAGAAAGCAGCATTAGGCATTCAGCACAGCCGGTTATGGAGTTACAAATTGCTTTTAAGTGCAAACACCGTCTGCGTGTTGCGTGTTGCGTGTGTGTATGTGTGTGTGTGTGTGCGCGCGCGCGGGCATATGAGACAAAGAAACCAACTGTGTGTGTCTTTGGATGCACTTATGGATGAGTGTGTGCAAACATGTGGCACGAGTGCAACGAAACACGTGAAAAATCACCTCGGCCCCATTTGTGAGCCCGCTGAAATAGACTTACATTTTTATTGTGTGTCGCACAGTAATTCAAGCTGAGCCTTTCAGTCATATTATATTGTTCAGGAAATACTTACTTTTCCAGGGTCGTCTTTGGAGCGAGGCACTTTGAGAAAACACTTGTTCAAGGACAGGTTGTGTCGTATAGAATTCTGCAGGGAGAGACAGACAGAGTCGGGGGGAGAGGAAGGGGAGAAGAAACAGGACAAAACAGAATTAAGAAAGTGAAATCACACTTAATTCACCTTTACAGGTAAACTAAACTTCAGAAGATACGATATGTTTGAGCTTTCCAATCAACTGTCGTAAAATCAAGCAGCAGCTTCTTGACGATCTCTTTCACAGGTAAACAAAACCCCAACATGAAACACCTAGGCATGAAGACAGTTCAGAGTTGACAGTGTGCTGAATAACAGTGAATCCACTGGCAGTGATACACAGTGTGCCGATTGTATGTACAGTTACTGCAGTGTACAGGTCAGGAAGTCCTGGTCGTCAGTGAGTCACACGTTTAACTACATATGAAATATGCAACCAATTGTGTCTCTGCAGTACACAAAGACACAATGCCGCACAAAAGAACAAAAACAATTATACAAAGCAAGAATTTTATTATATTTCGAAGGCAATCTGTCTTTTTTCTCAAAACAATTACTACTCCTATAAATATCTCTTCATTTTGGATCTTATTATCGAAGCATATTTTCGTACAGAAATTGTTTCATCTTGCGATTACTGGAGCGCATCGCAACACTTCTTACAGTCGATGAAATCGAGTATTTTCTGGCCGTGGCTGAGAAAGGAGACCGCATGGGGAGCCAAATGACCCCCTAGTTTCCATGCAACACAAACCCAGGTATGATTGGCCTGTGGTGGGTCTGCCTCAGCTGAAGGGGGAGAGGGGGGGTCTTGTGGTTAATAGGTAGGACTGTGATGGTTAGTTAGCGTCGAGACCCTCAGTTACAACCCAACAAAAATGCCTTGAGTCTATTTCTTCGTCATCCGACACACAGAGAGCTGCCGGCGCTGTTTACTGGATGATGGCTGGGTTTTTTTTTTCTGAAAAGCAGCTGACCGACACTCCAAACCGTCCTTGAACACCTCTTGAATCGACACACAAATGAAGCGCTCAGCGCAGGTGGTGCCAAACGTATCCTCAGCGGAGGAGTTTTTTCCAGTATCAGGCGCCGTGTTATGGAAAAAAACAAAAAAAACTACAATAGAGGTAAAAACCCAGATTTCATCACTTAGTCTGAGGAGACACTTTCAGACATGCCTGCTGTCACTCACGCACGCATCAAATCATTACACCAAAACGTCTTGACATGAACAAGACATTCCACAACGAACACTCAAAAGATTGTTTTAATTGCGCGAAAAATTACTTCACGCGTTATAAAAAAGACAAACCATTCTGTCTTTTGAATCGTGGCGAGAAGAAATAAATGCACACAGGTAGATTTATCATTTTGGAGACACAAAAGTTGGAACGCACAAACTCACGGCAGCAAATAGAGGCTAAAATGTATCCAGAGAGGGGGGAGACAGAGGGAGACTGGAGCTGTGATTTGTCACGGCCTTGAGGTGGGTGATAACAGCGGTGCTCGCGGGGAGTCCTGCTCTGCTCAAGGGTTGAATGCACATGTTTAGGCGAGCACTGAGGTTTTATGTTTCAGTTCAACAAACCACATTTTTTAACCAAATGGTATTCAGTTGGAGCTGCAACAAGCGGAAGCTGATATTTGTACAATTTGTAACACCTCCTATTGTTTGTGTGCGTGTGTGTGTGTGTGTGTGTGTGTAACAGGGAGGAGAAAAAGGAGCGAGAGAGAGAGAGAGAGAGAGAGCATGGTAACCTGACATGAACCTGCTCTCCCTTCAGGCTCCAGTTCTCCACTCATCTGCTGCTGCTAATTAATACCACTGGGGAGGAGGAGGGGAGAAGACAGAGGGAAGGGAGGAATTTCTCCTCTCCTTCTCCCCAGTTCTTGTGCTCAACCCTGGCTTTGTTTCTCTTATAGAAAAACTACCTTCCCGGCTCTCTCTTCCTCCCTCCCGCCCTCCGTTTCCTGCACACACACCATAACAGCCCGGTCGGTCAACCTCTGCCTCTGCCCGCTCCTCCTGGATAAATGCTCCAGCAGTTTTCAGCTGCTCTGCTGAGCGGTTCACTGGCTGTTTGTGGCCGTCCATCAAGGAAACATGTGGCAGTCGGGTGATGAAAAAGGCGAGGAGGACTGGCACCAGCTCACCACACAACGGTAACCATCTGTTCCAAAAAGTTTCCTGCGGATGGTGGCGGTGGATCATTAACACGGCGTCCCTGTCACTACAGCAGCCAGCCCGTCCAACTCTCCTAACCCCTACCTTCTGTTTGTTTATTCACGCACTACTTTTTATTACCCAAGCAGTTTTTTGCACACCTGAGTGCAACCTGCAAAGTCTGCACAGCACCGTGTATTTCAGACTCTGCACACTGTGGCACTTTTTTCCACTTTCAGACAGATGTGTCCTCTGGTGAGGCCGGGGGCAGGCGGCAAAAAGTTATTTATGCTGACAATTAAATCCTAAATTTGAACGAAATTTGTTCGTGTCATTAAGTTTGAATTGGTAAATAAATGATGGATGGATCTTACAGTTTGTTTTACCGAATTAGAAATCTCGACGCTCTTCACATCAACTGTCCCAGTCACTCATTTGCTCACGCAATCATACACGAGTGGAGGCAGCTGCGACGCAAGGTGCTCGCGCGCTGTGGGCAGCAACTTCGGGGCTCAGTGTCTGCACAGAAACACTTTAGCACAAAGTGAGAAGCTGGAACAAAGCGCCAACGTATGGGGCTGGTCGACACCCAGCTGAGCCGCAGCTTCGCCCTCTGCTTGGAGTCGTGTTTTTGTTCAGGAGCAATAATCTGGTAAATGAAACGTGTTTGGGGGGGGGGCGCGCAGTGGGGCAGATGTTAACGCTCTCACCTAACAGCAAACAGGTTTTGTTTGAATTTGGAAAAATGGTGTGTAGGAGAGAAAATGACCAACCAACAGAGAGCAGCAGAAGCATTTCCAGACTTGCCAAGAGGCCCCTAAAGCTCACATCTTGATAGGAGTAAAAATAAATAAATAAATAAGAAAGTTGTGTTCCTCTTGGTTATTCTTCCTGAATAGTTCCAATCATGTTTAGGATTGAGTCCATATTACATGAATACATTTGGGTTTCAAGGACTTTTTTTTCTCTGAATAACAATGAGCCATCCATACTATTCACAATCATGTGAACCACGTGCCCTTTATTTAACAGTGTTTTTTCACTCTTAATTAAAAACTAAATCTAAATACCTCCATATGTACAGAAGCACATCTCACAGACAAGCTGAGAGGTCAATGACAAAAATGACAATCAAACCCACGTTTTTCTTTATCCCAAACAAAATAAACAAAAATTGAAGACCAAAAAAAAAGCCATGAATGATTCTTCCGCTCGCGTTGCAAGGACGTACAAGTAGTGTCTGCGTTTGTATGGGTGGGTGGGTGCAGAGGGAGACCGTCCTTCCATGCAGAAAGCAGAGAGCTCGCTTGTATGGCTGTTTTGTGCACCTGTGTATACAGAAACCTTCTTGCATACATATACCACACGCAGTAATCTCTCACTGAATGTGAATAGTCATCATCAATAAATGTACTGATTAGCAGTGCTGTGAAGTAAGATAATGAGATTCACCGCTGCGTCTTCCTTCCACCCACTCCTCGCCCTGCCTGATTAATGAGCTTTTGGGCCGGGCTGGGGCCACGCCACTCCTGCCCAGCAGCTGATGGATCACGCAGGCTCGGCCGTCGTGTGCGAGCGTGTTTGTTGGTGTGAAATGTTAGAAGGACAATTTAAAAGATGACTGGTGGAGCATCGTAACCTTGGCCGGAACAAAGCCACACAGACAGATACGCATACGTTTGCCCTAACCACAGGAAGCAATTCAAAGAAACTCAAGGGAAAACACATGGAAATGGGTTTTTTTGCATCTTCAACCAAATTCACTGTGACCCTGTGATAGAGAACTCCACCGTACCAATCATGTTGTTTGAAGACTGTCCAATTAAGCTGGAAGGAACACGAGGCCACGCAACGGTTGAACAAAAATGTAATCCCACTGCTCGACGTGACCCATCGCAACCCGATTTGACCCGACCCAACTCAACCAGAACTCAAACAGTGATGAAAGGCTTTGTCCTCTAACCAGCAAGTGTGTGTGAAATAAAAAAAAGGAGCAGGTGAGAATTGCCGTCTGTTGGAAAAAAAAACTCGATATGAACATAGAGTTTGTGGCGGATGTGCAACAATGGCAAATCCACAGAGCGTCTGAGTGTGGCACGCAGGAGGAAGGAGAAGGAAGCAGAAAAAAATCAACAGGTGACGTGATGGAGGTATGCGCCCTTTAAGTGCCTCTAGTTGAATTAAATTACATGACAAAAAACAACACTAATGCATCTTGAATTAGAGAAAAAACCATACGCGTTGAGAATGTAAAAGCCTGATAACAGCTTGTAAGTCACTCTGATTTCAGATATGACTCCATCGGCTTTGACTCACTTTACAATCCTCTGTGCAGGTACACGCCGACTGATCCTACAGGCAAATTTGAGTTCTGTCACGAAAACAAGGCCCAAGAAGGCAGAGAGTTTTGTGCTTGCTGTTCAATACATTTTCTTTCATAAACTCTGTTTTGTGCCGTATATTATAGTAACTCCTGTTGAGGCTGCTGTTTATAGGATGCAGCATCCTGGACTTGATGAGGTTAGTTATGTAAGGCAGGCATGATAAGCATGGATGACTTTTTGACAAAATGCAATGTGATATAATGTGATGTGTGACAGAGTCAGGTTTTTGGGAACATGCTGTTGGGAGGGGAGGAGAGGGGCGAATGGTTCTGTGTGTGATAAGTAATACAAGTCATCAAAGACGGAGTGATGAAGTGAACAGTAATGAGTGAAAAGCTGACATGCATGGCATGAAACACAGTGCATGTGTTCATGTGTATGTCTGCGTGTGTGTGCGTGTGCGTGTGTGTGTGTGTGTGTGTGTGTGTGTGTGTGTGTGTGTGTGTGTGTGTGTG
>JAUESF010000050.1:5137186-5159103 GCA_032274765.1 Malacoctenus tetranemus
GTGTGTGTGTGTGTGTGTGTGTGTGTGTGTGTGTGTGTGTGTGTGTGTGTGTGTGTGTGTGTGTGTGTGTGTAACTGTCAGTCTTTCTGATCTACATGTCCATCGTCCACCTTACCTTCCACCTAGTGTGAGCTGATTTTGCCCCCCATAATATCAGGGTGTATGTCTTTATGTATCAGGATGAAGCAGATATGGAGGATCCATGGTTGGATTAAAGAATGGAGAATACACAGAATCACAATCAGTCTAAAACCAAATCATGGATCTCACCTGTTTGTTTTGCAATGAGCCAGAACAGTTGGAAAACTGAAACTTCTGTTGACAGAAGCTTCAGGTTGTCATTCATTTGTGTCATTTGATTAACAGCTTCCAACTCCAAAGACCCTAGAATAAATAGATTTCAGCAAACAGGAATTTCTACAGGTCACTTTTTCTTTAACAGAACTCAACAGATATAAACAATGACAATGCAGTTCAAGGTCTTTGAAGTCAAATGCTCTCTGCAGATGTCTGCAAATGCTGCAGTCTGGATCTGAAATTACAACTGAAAAAGCTTTAGCTTTATCTCTTATTTTGTTCAAGAAGTTCATCAGAAATGCTTGACATAGATATATTTCTATATGATATATAAAACGAATGGAGGTTCCACTGATTGAAATGGAATATGAGTAAAAATGAACTTTTTTTCATTGATGTATATAACTCGTCATTACGGTAGCAATGGGATTTCTCAATGACTTTTCAACATGCCAGCAGCACTGTGGCAGACTTAAAACTGAGCATGCATTTTTTTTTCCTGAGCGATGGCTCGCAGACCCGACGTTTTTAAACAACTCAGTGCTGCACTCGTCTGGACGAAGGGCTTACTTGCAACTGCGAAACAAACGCCATCGTGTGGAAACCGCGATACATCTGGTCATACATAAAAGATAAAATGTTGTTCTCAGGTAAACATTAAAAATCACCACATGCAAACAGAATCATTTATCAGACAGACGTCGTCTGAAGTGCTGTTCAGATTAGTAAATCATGAACCTGTGGAGGAGTTGTTTTTCCACTGGGTGCCTGCGCCTTTGCTGAAGCAAGCTGGACATGAAATAATCAACATAGTTCACACGTGAATTTAATTTTCTGTCATCAGATCATGCATCTATTATGGCGCTTCTATGTTTTTGTATCCTGATATGGTTGTGTTGATTTTGACAGTGTGTATATTACTTCAGGACAAACTTTAAAAAGAACCTAAATAATGGTGAATTGTTTTGAGAAAGGTCTCCTACCAGCTCTATTGCCAATTGTTTGATGTAAAGTATGCATTCATTTAAAAAAAAGCACAGTATGAAAGTAATATAACTAAATGCATAGGGAGACATGATAGATAGATAGATAGATAGATAGATAGATAGATAGATAGATAGATAGATAGATAGATAGATAGATAGATAGATAGAATTTAAGGATGAAACTGTTGTAATTTCTCATATAACCACTAGATGTCTCTCTTGTCTGAGGGACTGTATCTTACCAACTGACTGCAGATGCTTTGGTTAAAAGAAACTGCAGAAGTGTCTTACGTTTGAATTTCAAGGTGTTGCAGGCATTAGTTTATTACGTTAGATTTCACATTTACTAAGAGCAACTCGCGTTCATGTTAAACCTTTCTTACTAATGACCGTTCTCCTTTCTTTCTCGTTTGTGTACCTACAGTGAGCCCTGCAACACACAGTGGTTTTTCACAAAAAGTAGGATCTGTGGTGTTTCCACGCTGGATCGTGTTGTTGTTTTTATTTTTTATTTTAACTGAAGACATGATTGATGACACTGGAGGTCGGTGTTGCAGCAGCAACCCCACATTGGTTGAAGACTGTGCGTCGTGCGTAAAGAGGAATGTGTCTGCGCCGGCGCCTCCCGCCCACTTCGTAATGATCGGGTAGCACTGCTGGCTCTGCCCGGTTTGATCCTGTTGGCTTTCCGACGTTGCAGCGCGTTGCGCTCAGGGTGTGCCACATGAAGCAGACACACAATCCACTCTGGCATTATAGATTTTGTCTGAAATAAACTAGCATGAAATGCATTATCAGAATATTGTTTTTCTCTTCAACACACAACTCAACCGTTGTCTTCATGAAATGATTGAAAAACTGATATGAATGGTGCTTTGATGGTCTTGATAATTTAGCCTACTCCTGCATTGTGTGAAGGCAGGACAGATCCTAAAGTTTTGATTGGGAAATTGGAAGATAAAAGAAATACCTCGTGGTTCAAGGCTGATGCAACAGCTAAACAACGACACGAATTTTATCTGGGTTAATGAAAGATACAGATAATGCATTATTGGCTGAAAGAGAATCACGTCCAATCTCGCGAGAATACACAATAAGCACGAGAAATCAAAGGTATCTTTAGTTCGGAACTCATCCATCCAACACAAAATATCTACTGGCTGCCAGTCATTTAATGACTGTTTGTGGTTTAAAACCGAATAGCCAATGTGGGATTTAAAGAAATGAAACCAGTCTTCAACTGCATTTCATTCAACTTTGGCAACACTATTGTCAGCCAAGAATGAGTACTTAAGCACGATTGTTATTTTTTATGAAAGTCACAGGAAATGACTATACAAAAGCAAATGTCATTTTTGTTACATGTTCAGAGAATTATTCATATAATCCAATCCTCACTTTTAAACTGCAATTGCAAGAGTCAATATGTATCATTCTGAGTAATCACCAATAATATTTTGTAAATCTATGAATTGATGATGCCAAAACTCAGCGATGAAAGGACGCACATGCATGTGCGCTAAAAATACTGATCGTTTCTTTTTAATTCACGTTACCATTTATCTTGACTCATACACTTAAAGCAAGCATTCATGATTATTAAATATTCATCTGATTTATTTAGGAAACGGGGATTAGTCTAAAAACTATTACTCCCATAATGCTTTGGGGGATGTAAACAGGAAGTATGCTGTTGCCATAGTGTTAGCAGCAAAGACTATTTTCTTTCCAACTGGATAAAAAAAAGCCAAATCAGTGAATAAAAGTCCCTATATGTATTTTTTCAGTATTTTTCAAAGAAATTAATTAATTCAGTTGGATTGACGTCAAAAATGTAAGACGTGGCGATTCGGGAGCGAACTGATAAGTGCTTTCTTTTTTACTTCGAAAGTGATGCGTCAGAAAGTGATCCGCTCAACTGAATGTAAATTATACGGATTATGGATGTGTGTGTGTGAGAGAGAGAGTGGACAGCCACACCCCCAGTGATAACCACACGATCCGTTATTCACGCCGTTGGGGGGGACGAGAAGTGGGTCACTCGCATAATCTGACTGCGCTCAGGCAGAGGTGTTTCCCTGCTCTCTGACTCGCAGGCTGGTTAACAAAAGGCAGCCGTTTATTAAAAACAACGCTCCAAAATTCTCCGAAACACAGGATGAGGCAACATTTAAGGAGATGGTAGCATTTTGTACTGTGATGACCTTGTTTCATTTCCTGCCCCTCGGACAAGGAGACAGCTCAGCCGGTTTTCGCCAAACCTCTCGCCGTCTGGTCTGAACCGGTTCGGAAGGCGAGCGCGGCCCCGTGCGCGCGCACCGCTGCAGACTTCTCGCTCAGATTTACAGAGGCACTCCGCGCGCCCTCAACACCCTCGCCCCTTTCTCTCTGATTAGTCGTCTCATTGGTCAGACTGAGCGCTGGCCCGCCCACATGTTCCGCATGTTCTTTCCGCGGGGACGCAGATGACAGCCTGTGATTGGTCGAGGCCCCTTTGATCCTTTGTTTTGGGGGCCGCCCCTCCCCAGTTTGTCGTGCGCGCACGCGCGGCGAAGTGGAGTTGTAAACGAAGCGCGTGCACTTTTCAGCACCAATACCTCGTGGATAGCAGCCAAACGCAGCTCAGAGACACACGGAGAGAGTAGTCGTGGGGTAGCTTCACTTCTCTCCAACAAACAGACTACTTTGCGGTTTACAACGCCGAACCAACCGCCGCGCTAAACAGGAAAACTTTACAGTCACTTCGGAGACGGCGAACGGAAACACAAAGCGGCGCTGCTCAGAGCTTTGTCTGCACCGGCGGCAGGAGCTGCTCCTCGGTTGTGAGAGACAAGTTTTTTGCGGGTGAAAAAAACTCCGTTCTCCTTTTTCTGTCTATTTTTGTTCGGCTCATTTCGATCTTCTGCAGCCCGGGAGGACTAAATGGCTGGAGGCAAAGAAAACCGAAGGTGATCAAGAAGAGCGTTCGTCCCCGCCGGTCCGGTCCAGACAGCGGTTGAGTCGTGGTGCTTGTTTTTAGCCACATCACAGCCCGCTCAGCCCGCTAGCCGCCGAGGTCTCCATTGTGTGAGCATCTCTCTGCCGCCCGACCCCCGAATCCCGCGCAGCCTGCCACCGCACACCTGCCACCCCCACAGCTGCGTTTCCACACGGATTTCTCTTCCCCCCCCTGTCGACCTCCACAACCCACGCGTCCAAAAATGTGTTCCCGGGTATGGTTCGTGACCGACCGGCGCATCAGCCAGGAGTACCCTCAAGTTCAGATCCTCCGGGCACTGAAGGAGCGCTGCGCAGACGAGGATGTTGAATTCCGCTCTCTCCTCATGGATCAAATCGTGTTGACGATCAGCGAGGGGCAGCTAGGCAAGTATCACCCGATCAATTAGCTTCACACGGTCGTAAAAAAACACTACGTGAGGTAATAATGTCGTTTGAGTTGCTTTATTTGAGATCAATAGCGCGTGTTGGTGCCGCACGGAGTTAATGGCTGGCGGTCATTGTCTGGGGGGACCACAGCGCTGTGTAGCGAGGAGAGGGCTAGCCCGGTCTGCCTGCTAGCACGGAAGCGCAGCCGTGACCGCCTAACCCACTTTCCAGCTAGACTGCCTCCAGACTGAGGGGAGCGATGACACTTGAATACGTTGCGATCCTTAAAACTGGTGTGGAAATTGATATCTGCGGCTGCATCACGTTCATCACACATTAGTGATATTTTTCCCCAAGTGGGTGTTTGTGAAGGATACTAGAATGAGATGGAGGAATCCTGCTTTACTCTGCAGCGGTGAAACGTTGGATGTCCACGTTTGATGAAACTCCCTCACGTGTTGCTATGGGTGTTAATGTGAAGATATCAAAGATGTCCTGATTCTGCATTGTCAGCAAAAACGATTTTATTTTGAAATGTAAAACACATGTTTAGTGACTGGCCCCTGTGGCAATATAAAACACTTAAAAGACAGGTTATGGCTCTCCTGTGAGACCCTCATCTGCTTTCTACACTGATGAAGGACAAATGTATGAACTGTGTGATTGTGTGATTTTGATCGGCTATCCAAGCAGTTTGGACATGCTGCCTAAACTGTCTCACCAACAAGGAGTTGAGATCGTGGATCCCCAGTAATGAACCAGGAGCCTCCAATAAAGTGATGGTAACAGTATGAACTCGCAGCAAACAGGCACACATGGAATTTAGCAGGGTGGTGTGAAGTGGGGCTGGGCCACCAGATGAGTGGTGTGAAAGTCTCAATTAACGCACAAATGGCGGGGCGAAATTGGCAGGGGCTGAATAGGACTGAAGAGGGGCGACGGGGTCAAAGCTGGGCTGCACGTCCCGCGTCAGCTGGTTGCATACTGTTACCTCATCCTGCTGCTGTCCAGCTCAGTCATGGCAAAATTTGTATACTCATTGTTAGTTTTCACATGCCAGATGGACATTAAAGTGTGAGACTTGACGTTCACCATGTGACATCCACCTCACATGCCATTGTGGGGACTGAAGCATTTTTATCAACACAAACATCCTAACGAGCTGTTCCCTGTGTTTCAAACCATCTCCAGCATGTATGTCACATCGACACGCAGTTTGGGAAGTCTCACCAGAGCAGACTAATTTAATTAGCACAAGTTGCTATAACGTGATATGTAGGTAGACGGCTGTCTAGACCTGTTGTTTAGCACGGCACACATGAGCTGGGCAGTTAGCATGACCTGCAAATCCATGCTTGCCCTAAGTCTGCCTGCACTAAATGTCTTCTGAGCCCGGGCTTGACATCCCAGATTAACACAGCCAGTGGACAGATTGGCCACGCTGTCAGCCTGCCGCACAGGAAGCCACAGAGCGCATGCCCCATGGCTGGGGTCTTGAAGTGCACACTGGATATGAGTTTGCCTCAGTACATTTACACAAACATTACAGGGGTCCCCGGTGCAAAACCTAAAGGGGGCTTCACAAACTGACTGCGTGATCTTTTCTAAAACAAAGCGCCTCGTGCTGTGTATCTTGGAATGTGTGCGTTCCCTCAGGGTGGTTGTGAATCTAATTGGATTAGAATAAGAGCAAGGTACCAGGAGCAGCATTAAAAATGAAGAAACGGAAATATGAAGGAAATCCCCACAAGATTGGGCCACATTTATGCAGACAATGGGAGAAACTACGTTGTTGTTTCATTTACACTCATCATTGTTTCTGCTAACGACACACTCTCATAGTAATTCACTGCCACTGGATGAGTAATGCTTTTGTGGTAATAAACCACCTTTTCAAGTGGTTAACTTATTCACCACAACTGTATGTGGTCTGAGCACTCAATGGCATTAACCTATAAGTGTAACAATAATCTAAAGGGAAGGAAACCTTTTACAGACAGCAAATATGAGAGGTCAAAAACTTGATGGTTTTACAAAATTAACAGATATTATGTATAATCAGTGTACACAGGCATACTAAATAGTTTTGATACTCAAAACGTGGCTTTATCAGTTTCTTCAGACTGTTTCTGCAGACACCAGAAGAATGCAAACATCATGTTTGTTCAAGGTCAAGTTTCAGTCGCCCTCTTAAAACTGATGATCCGAGAAATAGCCTTTTTATGGCTTGCTTTTTCACAGTTTTCTTCCCATTCTCTCAGCTCTGTTTGTCTTTGAGTCAGGTTGAGGTTCACGTCGAGCACTGAAGTTATTGAGTTCAATGTGTCCCGAGGGGGAGAGATCAATACACAGTCTCACACATGGATATTGTTATGTTTTAATGACAAACGACGGCCCCCTTGCATAAGGCAGTGAAAACGGGCATTCAGCAAGCTAGAGGCATTTCACATCCCATGACTGGACAGATTTAAACTGAGACCGGATATGATTTGATGTCGCAATCCTTTGTGATCCTCGTGCATGCTCCTGGACTCGCTTTTACCCAGCAGATGATAAATGTCACACTGGTGTGCCAGTGAAGAAGGAACATTGAGGCAAGTTTGGTATCGATTTAACGTCTGCGCGTGTACCAGGTTAATGAAACATCACTGGTAGTTCAATGCTAATTGTTTCTTTGTTTTTGAAGGAAAAGTGTCTTTTTTAGGTCTTCCTACATCCTAATAAAAATACAGGAGGCTGTCTTTTTGATTACATCTTCTAGTAGAAAAACTTTTGTTTTTCAGTTAACCACTAATGTCTCGTGTGTAGCTTCTCACATGCAACCTGGAAAAGGCCAGCTCACATTTTATGGGGTTTCACAACGAGGCTTTTTTCTAGAGAGTAAAAAGGCTCCACAGTCGACACGTGTTGTAGTACTCAAGACCGGTCTTGGTCTCGAAACCTGTGTCGAGAACATTGATCTTGTCACTGTAGCAGTTGTATCGGTTTGTGTGAGACCCTTTAAGAAGGAACCGAAATGAAATGAGAGTCTGCTGATATGTGCACTATGATTTGCATGCTGGCTTGTCCTTATATTCGGTTAACCTGGGCTTTGATGTTCGGTGTCATTTGACAATAAGAAGATTCTAAACTTTCCAGAGACCTGTTGACATTTTCTATCAATCTGAACACAGGTCAGATCTACACAGACACCAGACCCCAATCTGCCACCGCTGGAGAATGTCACCTGTTTGCAGAGATATTTTTGTTTGCTTCAGTGTTGGAACTTTGAGACATTTTCAGAGGGTGCCGGGGGACACACTGTCAGTGTTGTCTCCACTGGTGTTCCGAGAGATTTCTGGGGCCCAAAGAGAGCAAAGAGAGTGAATAAATGAGAATGCAACAATACGAACATATTTAAAGGATCATTTTGTTTGTGTTAGTTTTTGTGACGCTGCATGAGGAGTTAGCAACATATTAGAAAAAGCAGTTTGAAAAATAATGGTGTTGGTTTTAACTGTAGTCAGTGACCATTATCCCTCTGCATTCCTGGATAACAACAACGTTTGTGATAGGTGTCATTACTCACAATAGTCATGCTTTTATTCCGCTTCAGTGCCTGAATATAAATGATCCGTTTTGTGTCTGGGTCTGGTTTTGCTCAAATACAATCAACATTTTAATTCAGACAGTGTCAATATTTTATGAACCTCACAAAGTTACCAAATTCTAATTTATTTATGTGATGAAGCGAGGAATGGCGACAAATGTAAGAATTTATACCTGCAGCCTACAATCTACAGTAGCAGGGCTGTACTTCACTGTCTCCTGGCATCTACATGAGAAAGGCCTGCATCAGTCTTCACATGTAGATACATTTAACAAGCATTTGAGTCAAATGTAGCTTCGAAGTATTTTATCACAAGAGTATTTTAGGTATGTTAATCAATTGCAGCACTTCATTTTGCACAGACTTTATCAATTTGAATTTCAGATTTGGGTGTTAGTCGATACAATTATAATAAATGAATTTTTCCTTAAGCTAATCTGAAAGGTCACACAGCGTTGTTAACGTACTTCCCAGCCTGAGGCCCAACACATAAATTGTGACACAGAATATTAGCATTGTTGTGCTTTTTGGCTTGACCATTTTACTCTGCAAACCTTTGAATGATGGTATTATTCAGGGCGCATCTTTGGCAGATAGTTGTTGTCTTGTGTTAAGTTTTGTTAGCTTTCATCGTTTCAGGTGCTATACAGGTTAAAGTAGCACATCAACGCTTCACCTAATAAACATAAAATTGTTGCTGTGTTTTTTTGGGGGTTTCTTTTAAACATATAATCGAAGAGATCGTTAATTTAAAACTAAACCATGCAGGACTGCAGGTTAAATAGCTGTCCCATCGGACGACTGTCTGCGTGACCCCACAGTGAGACTGTAGTCCGGGGTTGGCAGGTCTCACCAACCGACGGTGGGCAGAGCGTTTTGTCAGCCCGCTTTGTGACGTCACTGCGGCATGCTTAGAATGCTTGTTATGCCCGTTCGCTTTGTCTGGTCGATTGGAATAGGACTCACCTAAACAGTCCATTGAAACGCCAGTATATTGTGATATAACACAGAGGGACGAAAGACAACGCAAAGGTGGAGCTTTAAGCAGGTTGTGCCCCCAATAGATTAGGATTTCAGACTGATGCTGCAGCTGTTATGAAACAGATGCGTTAGGATTTTCTGGACCCTTTTGCAGTGATCACATGACAGGCAGCGCCGCGCACACGGACGCTCGCGCAGATGAATAGGACTGATTCATCCGGCTGCCTCATTGGTGTCTGTTTGGTCCCCCTGGAGATGGAGACGAGGACTGTGAACACTGTCTGTCAAAAACCATGAGACCACATCCCCTGACACTTCCCACTGTAACACCACTCGCAGTGCTCTCGGTGGCTGCACAATCAGAGCAGTGTTTGAGGGCGCTGAATAGGGCTGGAGAGACAGTGGATCCTCCTGCCTCTGTACGGAGACTGCGAGGAGGGGAAATAAAGGAAGGGTGGGGTCTTTTCACAGCTTCATACTGCTGTTTTCCAGCGCCACTTTTTGCTCCCTTGCAGCTCCATGACATGTCTGACCTTTGCTGCTTCCACCTCACCTGCCCATCCACACGATAACCCGGGAAGCAGTGCATGCAGGGAGCTCATCTGCCGGTGCCGTCAGCCATCTCTCTCTGCTGTAATAATGCATGCAGCAAGCTCCTCTTGACCTGTGATGATCTCAGCCACTGCTGCTATCGGGACTGTGAGGCTGCAGAATCTAAGATGGCTGAAAATTCATGTCACGGCGGAGGGTTTGCGCTGTGCCAGTGACAAATGCGTCCCCTCCCTTGTTTTCTGCGCGGACTGGATGTGAATAGCGGACATGCATGCGCGGGTTTTTGTCGTCACTTAATCTGTTGGTCCTGATGAGCTGTCAGGTTGCAACGCGGGGCTCAGAAATCTCACAGCCTGCCTCCTTTTCCTCCCCGCGTACACGCTGACAAAGTATCACCAGCCACCAGCGCGAAGCTGCCAAATCCTGCGCCGTGGCTCGTAAATTTGCCATCTGTATCGGCAAATTACAAGAGAACGGTTTCAGACATTTGGAAAATCCTCTGCAGATACGTCGGGGAAGGAACACAAGGCGGCTAAAGTCATTTTGAATTTGCGAGACATGTAGCCATTGTGAGAAAGCTGTCAGATTGGATCACACTGTGGTCACTGTCGTGGCGTCTTTTTAGTTAACACAGTCCTTCCTTGAGCTCGCAACACAAAAGTGAAAGTGCTTATCAGAGGAACACATTCAGCTGCGCCTGCTTAACCCTTCAGTTAGTCCTTATGCTGCTCGGATAAACACCGGCCAAACAGGAGCCTAAACTGATATTTGATCTTTTGAATTATAAAGTCACATGACAGGAAACTGAAGTTTTCACAAAAATATGCTGCTGATTTTAAAATTGTTTTTTTTAAACTTTTTTAAAGTTTAAAGTTTTAAAGTTTTCGTAGTTTCAAGAAGGAAGTGCAATTGCTGAGCATGCTTTAAATGGCAAATAAGGCCAGTAACTTTCGTTCCTCACGACTTCAAAGGCAGCCTGCTCGAGCTCAAATCTCTCTCTCTCTCTCCCGTCAGCTGTGCGCTGCTTCTTGAAGCACAATCAGCTGAACATTTTCATCAGTTTGAATAGTTCATTTAATGATCTTTCCTCATCTTCAGTGAGCAGTAAATTAGTTAGAAAGTAATCGTGGGCATTTTCCAAACAAACAGCAGTCTGAAATGAAACTTGGCCAAAGTCAATTATGCAAAGCTCAAGCGATAGGTTTGATTTTGTAGAGTCTTGTGGTGCCTGGAGTGACGAAGTCATACCAACAACCATCAAGGATACTCCAATCTTGAAGACAATACAGCGTCGCAGTGCAGGTGGGGTTTTGTATATGGGCGCAGGCAGTGTGTAAATATTTCTATCAGGAAGCACTGCCTGTTCCTAGACTCACGACACAACAACACCAGCACCACCTTGAGCAGGCGGCCTCCTCCCGCGCCTGTGCAGCAGCCAACTCCCAGCCGGAGCTGCGTGGTGACGGCTGGAGCAGTGTCCACAAACAGTCTCCATCCGACGAGTCAAGTTTTCCACCGGTAGGGGACGAGTTCCCAACTCCTGGCCAGGCGGTTTCACAATGTTTCCAGGCTTTAAATAAAACTCGCCGGATGTGATGGGAGCCAATAACAATGGTGCTTTACTTTGTAAGCTTGCAAGGAGGGAAGACAAGCGGTGCAGTGTGATGGAGGCTCTGCTTCTATTCATATCAGAGAGTGAACGTAATCACTGATAGGATCTCTGTGTAGCATATTTCAGGAGTATGTATAATGTTGAGTAAGGCTTACTGGCAGTTTACAAACTACTGGTGAGGATTTCCTGCACCTACAAATAAAAGAACAAGTCGGTTCTCCTTGTCTAATCATGACTTTCTTCCTTCTGCATTCTCTTCTCCAACCCTGCCACCGTTCCACCCGCAGGCCTTCGGGTAGAGCAGGAGTTGGTGACTTCCTACCCACAGGTGGTGGTGGTGCGGGTGCCCACGCCTTGGGTGCAGTCAGACAGTGACATCACGGTGCTGCGCCACCTGGAGAAGATGGGCTGCCGGCTGATCAACCGGCCTCAAGCCATACTCAACTGCGTCAACAAGTTCTGGACCTTTCAGGAACTGGCCGGCCACGGGGTGCCCCTGCCAGACACCTTCTCCTATGGTCAGTCAGCATTTCTATGGATCCTCCCTGCAGCTCGTTACGTTTGTTGTTCTCTAACACAGTGCAAAAGCAGTTGAAGGAAGGAAGAGCAGAGCAGAGAAGGAAAAAGGAAAAAAAAATCAAATTCAATCACATTAGTTGCATTACAGACTTCAGTCGACATGTGCCTCTGTAACTCAGATTAATGAGCTCTGACTCAGGCGTTCACAACTCCACCATAATTGCTCGAAAACAGGGACAGAGTCTGGATTACCTCAACGCGGCCCACCAAACCACTGATAGTTGTAATGTTCACACTTCCCCCGACACCGTTGGCCTTTTACCTACTGTTTAAAAAAAGGAAACAAAAGCCTCGAGACAAAACACAGACTGTTGTTTTTATTTGTTGTACCCTGTTGATTTTATAGGTGCCAAAAAAAGGCTGACAGCCAGTGACACACATTTCTTCCTGTTTTTCTCAAGTCCACAGTGTTGTATTGTTTCTGAGAGCAGAGAGAGGGGAGAGAGGGATACAGATAGTGAAAGAAATAGAAAAAAAGAGAAGGGGGGGGGCGTTTGGCCTACATTCCTTCCTTCTCTCTGCACAGTAGGCCAGGCCATGCATGCAGAGCAGCTGGATAGCTTATGTAACAACCCCCCATCAGGCCCCGCCTCTTGCCCCCTCATGATTTTTCAAAATAAAAGATGCCATTGGCTCAGTTCCACGACTCTAGCAACGTATGACTTGGTTCAAACCACAATGAGAGTCCCCCTGCCTCCCCTTCCCTCCCCTCCCCCTGCACCACCCCCGCACCCCCTCCCCATCCTCCACTGAAAACACATGTGGGTTGGTGCATCTGGAGAAAACCATGTGACAGGTCTGCTCACATCTGTTCCCTTGACTGAATGCCAGATAAGAACAGACAGGAAGACAAAGAGGGAGAGAGAGAGAGAGAGAGAGAGAGAGGGAAGTCAGGACGGGGAGTGGAAACAAATGAAATTATTAACACCTCATTTTTTTCAATATCTCTTTCACACATTTTTCGATCGCTTCTCAGGCCAAAGCCGAGAAAGCTGGAGCACATCTGTTGCTACGAGCTGCCGTTATAAATCAGCGTCAGATATGGTCAGCTGCTCCACATTAATGCATCGTTCAGTGACTCCTCTGTTCCGATCTCATGAATCAAGCAGCAAAGTATAAGCTGAGGACAGCCCTCCTGCAGCCTCGCTGTTTTGAGTCACTCCAGTTTCCATAGCTACATGCCACATTCCCTCTCCCCCACCCTGCTATGTGTGAACCATGCTATCACAACAAGGACAGCGTTTAATATATTGTGCTCCGTGGGTGTGGGTGCTTGTTTGTCTGTTGGCCTCTTTTGTGTGTTGTGCGCATGGGCGTTTCCCAGGAGGACACGACAACTTCCGGAAGATGATTGACGAGGCGGAGCCGCTAGGCTACCCGGTGGTGGTGAAGAACGCACGTGGTCACAGAGGTGAGGCCCGCCGCTCACTGTCAACCGCGACGTTCCCCACACCACACCAACAGTAGCACGAGCCCCTAATGAGAGGCTCGTCCACCCCAATATGAGATTCATTAACAAAGTGTTAAACGATTCGGCCTGTGGTGCTGCTGCCAACTCAAAACAGGAGCTTGTAAAATAGCAGCGTGCGGCTGCAGTTTTATCGCCTCCCGTTTCTCGTTTACAAATCTCTCCCGTTTCCCCCTCAGGACCAGGAAGTGTGAGTCTGTTGTGATTTCAGGAGATGAACCTCAGTCCCCCCTGCTGACCCATTAGCCCCTCCCTATTCATAGTTATCGACACTTGGCTGGCTCGGCCATTGTGTGAGGGAGGAACAGAACAATGGTTCTGGTTTGCTCGGGCTGCTTTCCCAAACAATGTGTTTGGGAAAGCAGCCGTTGGTCAACCACTAACTTGACCCTGTTTTAGGCCTTTGGCGTCTCGGGGGATCCTCTCAGTCTCTCTGTGGTTGACCATTGACGTTGGCTCGTCTCCACCACGCCTCCGTCCGTATGAGTACATATAAAGGCCTGTGGACAAATACAAAAGAGGATTTTGAAATTGTTATGAATTATGAAGAATATCCTCCAACCCTAAATTTAAATTCCGTCCTCTTTCAACAAATGTGAGTTATTTTGATTTAAAACAGCGCAAGCGTTCGGGAGCACAAATCTGCAAACAGTCTCTAAATGTCCAAAACAAACTGGGAGCGCTCACATGTCCGACTGAGTCACAGGACTGTTCCCGCTGTCGGTCTTGTTTTGACTTACAAAGAGTTACATCATGGTGCTGATGTCCGTTGTTCACATCCTCATAATGTAACCAAACGGATCGGCCCTGCTCACGATGTGCACGGACACACAGTGCGGTCACATGGTGTTCCCTGGAACAGGGGGCCGGAGATTTTCACAATAAGAAGACGCGGCCAAGCGGTGCTAATTAAACAGGCATCTTCTATCCTGTGTGAGAAGCAGCTGTGTGGCTGCTAAGGGCACAGTGCTGTCCGTGGTCTGAGAGATGGATTCTGACATGGGACGGGGTCAGCACAAACAGCTACTTGTCAGCAAAACGTACAAGGAAGTTGTCCAGCTCGAACTGGTGTTGCACAAGCAAGCAGGTTTTTTTTTTTGTTCCTGCCGGTGACATGAACAGGCCGAGGTGTCTCCTGCTCGTGTCTCATTCCTTTCTGCGTCTGCTGTCTTCTCTCCCGTCTGGCAGGCAAAGCCGTGTTCCTGGCGAGGGATAAGCACCACCTGACAGACCTGTGCCACCTGATTCGCCACGACACCCCCTACCTGTTTCAGGAGTATGTCAAGGAGTCGCACGGCCGTGACGTGCGGGTGGTCCTCGTGGGCGGCCGTGTCATCGGCTCCATGCTGCGATGCTCCACTGACGGCCGCATGCAGAGCAACTGTTCCCTGGGTAGGCGGGACCATCACACACATCAAAAGTCCCCACATTCAACATTACCAACAGCTGACGTATAAAGTGTCTTTTTATTTAACAAAAAGTGTGCACTGAAATCTTTCTTTTTTCTTACAGTTTATTTTACTTGAGCTTCAATATTACCAAAAATCACATTTCTGGCTGCGTGTCTTTTTTGTATCTGTTGGTAACAAGGTAGTGTCTTTTTTGGACAGTGGCCTGGAACTCTGCTGTTGAGTGATAGGAAGGGTCACATGACCACAGGAAACGTTTTTCCATTTGGTCTGCGAGCTGCTTTCTTTCTCTCAGCTGGACTCATCCTCACAGCTTTGTAACCGATCGATCCGCTCTGTGTGCACAAACGCTCGGCTGAGCCACATTTCTGCAATCCTGATGAAGTTCGGATTCATTATTGGACACGAAGACAACAGCAAACTTCAAGCCAAGTTTGGCTGAGCTGCAAAATCTACGGGCTCGTCCTTCGTTCGTCCCGCAGACGTGTCCCCGCAGTCCCGCTGATGAGACTGATTTTCAGTGTCAGAGCGGGAGCAGTTTCAGAGCAGCTGAGCCTGTAATACACTGCGACATATTTGGGACATCAGTCATCAGATTATTCCGCTTTTACGTAACAGTTTTATGTTGGTGTTTCTCAAAAACTCCAGGCAGATCTGAGAAAAATGTTTTCATGCTTTTTGATTGGGAAATTTCTAAGGTGTTCTACTTTATTTCAGCTTTTGGGTTTTTTAAAAAAACAAATTTTTGCTTCATTTTTTTTCTGTCTGGAGGAAATCCAAGCTGTTTGGGCTCACCTGCTCTGTGCCTCTCTTTGAACTGCTAGGTGGTGTTGGCATGATGTGCCCGCTGAGCGAGCAGGGCAAGCAGCTGGCCATCGAGGTGTCCAACATCCTGGGCATGGACGTGTGCGGCATCGACCTGCTGCAGCTGAACGACGGCTCCTTCGTGGTGTGCGAGGCCAACGCCAACGTGGGCTTCATCGCCTTCGACCAGGCCTGCGGCATGGACGTGGCGGGCATCGTGGCCGACTACGCCCTGTCCATGCTGCCCAGCCGCCTCACCCGCAAGATGTCCCTGCTCTCCGTGGTGTCCAGCACCAGCGAGACCAGCAGCGAGCCCGAGGTCTGCGCCGTGCCGGCCGGCGGCGGCTCGCTGCCCGAGGCCGTGTGCAACATGAGCGTGGGCTCCACCTCCAGCGAGAGCGACCCGGAGCTGGCCGAGCCCTCCCAGTCCTCGCCCCGCCAGTCCACGGCCCCCGCCCTGCCCGATCTCCCCGACCTGCCCACTGCCTACAACTTCAACACTCTCCTCGCCAACGAGATCAAGCTATTGACTGAGTGAGATGCAAGCTGCGCCGTGCACACACGCAAGCAACACAAAAAATGTAAAACACTCATAGACACCAACACAGCTGTATAGAAGGCAACAGACATTCCTTTTCAAAACACACATATCAGTCCAAGAACCAATAGAACACAAACCTATGAGCAAAACACGAGCAGAAGAAAAACTACATTCACACCGACACGAACACCAAAACTTTCTCCTGCTTCAAAAAGACCCAACAAACATCTGATCTGAGGCTGCTCCCCTGACTCCTCTCTTTGAACCTCCTCTATCCCCAAACCAGAAATCCCACTGTCTAAACTTAGCAGGCGCTGCAGCATGACAGCAAGAGTGGGACGGAGTAAAGATAACTGTGATTGGCCTCCTAATAGTTTTTATTCACTACTTTTGGTTGGGTGGATTCACGCGGAGATCCACACTCCGGCCACGTATTTATCCTCACCAAACGTCTTCGAGGTGTCGTCTGTGTTGGCACAAAAAGCAGCGGTGTAAAAGCAAGTCGGTAAAGAGGGATGGGAAGTGAGAAAAAGTGCGTCATGAAAGGTGTGAGGGAGAGGAAGACATCCTCACGTTGTTGGTAGTTCCAATGTAGCAAACCAGCGGCGCTCCTGTCGAGGACAAAAAACACTGGACGGATCCTGGAGCAACAGTTGTACAAGTTTTATGTCAAATTTAATGCTATTCAAATTCGCAAGAGAGAGACATGAATCAAACGCTCATGAAATGTTATTTAAGATTGAACACAGTAAAACTTTTCAAATGGAATTGCAAAAACAGTTCCTGCTCCTAACGGCTGATCTGCTGAATTGCAGCCAGCAGCTGAGACAGAGTAGGAGGCTGCTGTGCCTCTCATGCACGGCCAAGAATTATCGACTGAACATCAACCTGGGTGCTAACTGCGTCTTTTAATCCATTCGTAGTGCAGGAGGCATACCGATCGAGAGACGAGGGACTATTGGAACAGACATTCATGTAGCAATTCTTTTAGGAGAGAAAACCCCCAATTTTGAAAACTGATTTCATCATTCACCCCACTCCTCCCCCCCCCCCACCCGCTCCCCCTTCCTGGGTATGTTTGATTAGCCTTACCAGCAGCCGCAGCAGCTGCCTGCTGCTTTTTAAAGTTCATTCGATGCCTCGCACTTTATGATGAACAGATGCATTTCTTTTTTTCTCGCTCAGATGACATATTAAGGAAGGAGAAGGCCGAGTGTGAAAGCTGCCTCGACACCTGCAAGCAAAAGAAATATACCTCAAAACAGTGACTTCTCACTGCCATAGGATCACATACTCCAACATACAGTACATATCAGCCTGGGTCCCCGTGGCGTGCCAGGTGTTCCTTCCCTTTATGTGTAGAAGCTAAAACAGATAGTTGTGTGTTATTTTTTGGGGGGGTTTCTTTTTAGCTCTGTTTTTAATGTAAATATTTAGCTAACCTATCAGCCTCTCTGCATCCTGACGTCCAGCCCGTGAGACTGGAACAGCTGAAGTAACTGCCAACGAGGACATTTTCATAAGCTATTGTTGACAAACTCGTTTGTACAAACCTGAAATATCGAGAAAAACACAAAAATACAAAAAAAAAAACCCAGACGTGAGACTGTAATTTGGTGCTAACACTTCTGGATTTGGTTAGATGTGATTTCTCAGTCATTATTATTTGTAGAACTATCTTAACGTTTTTATGTTTGATTTGAAGGAAAAGAAGCGAAACCGCCACAAAGCACGTCGGTCAGAGGTACAAACAATGGACACTATATTTTTGCAGTTTTCTTGAACAGAATGTTACTTGTTCTTTCCTTAGAGAAGAAAGAATAACAAAAATCCAGGGATTTCAGCAGCCAAGACCTTATTGTTTACAGTTTACCTTCCTTTAGACTCGCCTCCTGTAATCCACCTCCAACAGCTCCAAGGTTGTAAGGGATCGCCGGGGTAACTGCCATTCACCTTCATATCTTTACAGCTCCGATCAAAAGCACAAGTGTGAACCTCAAGTGGTTTCACGTGGTGGCGTTCATGTTTTTGGGCTCGTGACCCTTTCTGTTGAACACAACTCAGGGAAGCAGCCTGGATCTCAGTTCTGACCCCCCCCCCCCAAAGGCACGGCACACCTACCCGAGCTGGAGACATGTCCAAATAAAACAGCAGAAGAAGAGAAAACAACACACCACATATCGACAAGCAAACACAATAACAGACACAAACAACAATGAAAAAAAGGTTGTAAACTACAGTATAAGACGACGTGGTGTATACCTTGGTTAACATGCACTTTTTTTCCTTGCTTGTTTTATATTGTTCCTTGTTTTCTTCCTAATTTATGGTATTTTTAAAGGAGAAAAAAAAGTGGTTTGTGTGCACTAATATTGTCTCAATAAAGTGGAACCGCTGTGAAGCCGGATTTTATTATTCTGTTTTGTGGGCCGAACTCACTCACCGTCTGGAGGGTGCCAAATCGAAATCGGCCAGACGACAACAAACAGCAGCGTTCTCTCTGGAGGTCTGCTGTCAGGTGATCGCGCTGGCGTCAGCGGAAGGGGTCCCGCCTTTTTTAACGCCGCCGTGATGTTGTCTGGCATCTAAAGAACCCAACAGCAACTGACAAGCAAACTGTGAAATTCCACCTGCGTGTGAGGCCTGGGGGGTGGGGGGTGGGTGGGGGCTCAATCATGACGTCATATCAGAAGCGCTTATACGAGCTTATGTCGAAAGCTGTTGCCCCCGCTGCCCCGTCTTTTTTTAAAAGTCATCTTTGTAATACCACCTGCGTCATTCCACCCTGTACATACCTGTAAAGAAAACTATCACATATCCTCTGGAGACAGCTACCGCCAGCCATAGGAATGGGTGAAATGCCTATTTCGCTCTTCCAGCCCCAGTTCCTTGGATCCGTATGCAGACGGAGCCCATCCAGCCGTCGAAGGCTCGCTCCACTGCTGCGCCGACGACTCTCGATTATGCCTTTTTCTTTTTTTTTTCTCTCCTTGTCTGCTTTTCCTTTGGGTTCGAGCTGGAAGTCAAGGTCCCAGTTCAGACTGATTTACGTCTGCTCGGCCGGTGGCTGCGATAAAGCGGCTGCTCCTGAGAGGGAGAGCCGCGGGGACCAGGAGCCGGTGACACGGGGCAAAGGATGATAGAGTGGGCCTGCGTGGCGCTTGGCCAGCCTTGAACAAAAAAAAAAAATGTGTTGGGACCTGTGGACGAAGTCACTGTGTACAACAACAGAGCACAAGGTTACTATTTAAATCCACACTGCTGCTAATGTATATCTGGTTCAAAAGAAAACTAAAAAGGGAATATGAGCAAATCCAAGTGTTTCCATGTTTTGTTGCCTCTCAACACAATAAAAAACAACAAACAAATCTGAATGCCAAAAATCAAGCATTTTTTGTTAACTCAGTACAAATAACACTAGTTGTGAGATGATTTAAGGAAGGATTGTTTTGATATGAAGAATAAATGTTTTAGAACTGTATATAATATGTAGGGTTTGACGGCGACGACCGGGTTCATTTTTACTTGTCCGTTTTAAAATGAGGCCCGTCGCTTGCTGAAAGGTTTACAATATTTTTTATTTGCAGGAGGACGATGCAATGTTGTTTGCTCGAGTGAAAGAACGCAGCTCTCTGTTGATGAAGTCGAAATCTTTATTTATATCTGCTTACGGCGAGTTGATCGAGAGGTACGAGAGAAGCAAAAAACGCTGCATGACCACGGTTCTAACAGACGCCCTCGAGAAATGATTGTTCTGTATCATTCTGACAGTGTTGCAAAAATGGATCCAAAAATCATGTAATTCATGTGCAAAATGATGTAAATATATATCCCTCTTTTTTTAGATTAAAATAAAGATGAGTCATTATTCAAAACCAATCAAGAACGGTGTGTTTTCCTTTTGACTGTACGCGAACAAACTGAGAACGAGAGTCGCTTCATGCTCCAACAATGTTTTACTGTGGCCAACATGACATCACGGGCTGTGAACCTCAGAGCCGTTTTTCCTGGTCGGTATGTTGGGAGCCGTGAATCAGTGTGGGGACAAACAGCCGTCCTGATGGTGCAAATCACCGCGCGGGCGGGCGGGGGTGGGGGGTGGAAGGGGGATCGGGTGCGATGACTAGTCAGAACCGGGCTGCGTGTCGGTCGGCGGGCCCTGCACCAGCTGCAGCAGGCCCTGAATGGACTCTGCCAGGTCATGGTCTGGTATCAGCTGGCAGGCCTGCAGGGCCGTGCTGCCAAATCCCGCTGCCTGGCACACAAACACAAACAAACACGGCACACTGCAGCTGTTAGTGTCTCCGGGGAGAGCAAAGCCGACTTATATAATGATATCACTGAAATTGGACTGCAACCCAGCTGACTTAATTTACCCCACTTCACCCTTCACATAAACTGATCTGCTTGGCTGTTACAGTATCCTGTGTACAGCCGTCTGCTATTGACCGAGTTGTGGTCGCGCTGTTTGGCGCTGCAGTGCACGGAGTGACACTCTGAGAATTCTCTGGAGTTTTTTAGGATAAATGAACAGCTGGGAATAGACGTCACTCATGGGTTTGTGTCTTCAGTGTCAAATCTCCCCAAAATTGAAGGCACAAAGTCTCTTATTGAGCGTTTATTTAATCCATGCAGCTACATGGATCACACATAAAAGGAGAGACTGCACCGCGATTCCCTAAAAGTACTGAGAGCTCCTAATGAAAACAATTCTTGCTTTGTTGCAGCGATGTACTCTCCTAAGTACTGTGCAAACACAGCAAGCCCACAGGAGAACAGTGACGCTCACATGAACAGAGCACAAAACCAAAATTGCCATTACACACCCCCACCGTTAAACCTCCACCCTGGTTATTTCCTTCTACTTGGTAGTTCAGTGAAGTTAGGAAAAAGAGGCTCATCAGTGGACCTTCGGTGCTGTCTGAAACTTCCTCCAACCAGGGCAGCGCGCCACGTCGCGCACACCCGAGTCAAAAAGCATCCGCCCGGCAGGCAGGAGTGTCTTTGAAGGGACACAGTGTCCCTCTTTTCCTCAGGACATTTTTATCCATTACAGACGCCTGGATGCTCAGTCTGCGTTGGGGGGGGGGTGAGCAAAAAATTAGATTTCACAGTGAGGCCAAAAAATATTTTTCAATCAGGAGAAGAATGAGAAGGAATGAGCTCCAGGCGAGTTGATTTAAGTATAATCTTGGAAAAGCAAGTCCTCACTCCTTATTTCTGCAGCTGCTGTTTTTACACACTGTGTGACTCTGCAGTAATGTTGCTGTGAAAAGTAACCCTCCAAAAATCAATAGGAAAACTAGGAACATTTTGAGAGATTTATTCTTAAGAGTGGGGCGTGTCCCCCCCTAATGGGCACAGCAACAGGTAGAGGCTGGGGGCCAGGAGCCAGGGGGTGGGGGAGTCAGTACAACAGTTGTGACTTGCATCCTATTATCGATGGAAACTTGCCACGTCATCCAAACTAAAAGTTCAAAATTGTTCAAGTACAGTGGTGTTTGTTGTGGATGGATCTCTGCAGCTGCGAACATACTTCCTCATAATGTGAAAAACACCAGAAGTCTTCCCTGAGTTTATCCTGCCCTCTTGTCTCACAAGGAGGTCTTCTCCCAAACAGTATATAACCTCCCATGCAGCTAGAGGCCCAAACGATATTCACTACATCAGTGGTCCCTGGTTTGGGGGAGTGGGCCCCCTTCAGGGATGAACCACGGGGACCTACTCATTGCT
>JAUESF010000050.1:5170827-5183579 GCA_032274765.1 Malacoctenus tetranemus
TGTGTGTGTGTGTGTGTGTGTGTGTGTGTGTGTGTGTGTGTGTGTGTGTGTGTGTGTGTGTGTGTGTGTGTGAGGGCTCAGATGTCAGAAAGACTTGCAACATATTGTTGCCATTTTTCTGATATGAGGTCGTAATCTATTGATATTGTTCCAGCAACTGAAAGTGATTAATAACACTTGTTACTTTCGTTGTTGTGACATGTCTGTTGAGTAAAACCCACGCGCATGAGATTATCTAACAATGCACTGAAGTTTAGACTTGACAGATAAATGTGGTGTGTGGGGTAACAAACTGTCCAGTTTCTCCCCTGCAGGAGTGGACGGAGCTGGACCGCATTTCTATGCGGCTCCAGGAGGATGGCGTGCCGCCCCAAGCCACCGCCGAGGAGAGGCAGCGGCATCTGTGGCAGCAGCTGCACGAGGCTGAGGCGAAGCTTCAGTCAGCCACCCAGGAGCTGCAGACATTACGTCTCCAGCAGGCCAACGAGACAAAGGAGGTAAAATTCTTCTTCGCTGCGTCAGCGAGCCACCTGTTGCAGCAGTATCGTATACGTGTTAACAGCTGTGTCCAGTGACCGTGAGACATTAAAGAATTCTCAGACATTTCTTTGAAATCGATGCGACGATAATTCTCGAAAACTTCTTTCTTGGACTGCTGAATTTGTTTTGTCGTCTTCAGATGGAGAGTTATGTTGCACACATCCGTGGACTGCTGGAGGAGCGTGAATGTCTGACTGCAGAGTATGAGAGAGACAACGAACACTTGCGTCACGAGCTTCACCACATCAAACACCAACAAGGTGAAGTCAGTGTAACTTTACTGCCATTTTTCTCGATCACCAGAGCTACTATGAATCGGCTTCTTTAGAGGATGATCTTGTTTCAGGTCTTTTTCTTTAGTCCTACCAGACTAATCACTGATTCTGTCATTTATCAGAGAGCCAGAACAAAGAGCTGGCAGAAATGCTGGCTCAGGAGGACCTGGGTGAGATGGGTTTGAGTAGCGCCAGCGAGCAGGTAGCCTACCTGCTGGTGGAGAGAGCCACGCTGCTGGAGCGACTGGAGTCAGCAGAGAGGAGACTGGAAAGTCAGAGGGGCAACAGTGAGCAGGTGAATAACTTCTCTCCAGACATCAGAGGACTGTGTGAGCAGCACACGCCTGTTTTGCAAAGTCTCGACGTCAATCAGATTCAGTTTTCAAGTGAAACAGTTGGAGTGGTGTGTGATGCCTCAAGGTGGGGCTTCAAAAATGAATAAATTAGTTGTTTGTATTGCTTGGACAGGATCATATCCGCCAACAGATGGGGGAGGAGCTGAGGCTGCACAGAGAAGACATTCAACAGAGCATAGATGTCATGACGAAGGTGAAGGAACTCTCTTTTTGTCTCGTGTTGACCAAATTAGGTTTTGGGATCCAAGCAACTGTATTTTTTTTTAAATTTTTTGACATACATGCGAGAACTGGGCTGCACAGAGTGTCTCTCATGACTCTTCACACACTGGTGTCCCCTCTCAGCAGTGTTCATCCCAGAGTCCGTGGAAGAAGCTGTTTGGCCTTCGCAGGTCTGGTCAGAGCAAAAACAATCTTACCCCTGTAGGTTTCTCCTTGTAAGTTCTCACTAACCAGCTAACCGATCCACTAACAGCGGTGTCGTGCCAAACTGAGGAACCACGAGCTCATTTCATGCAACGCAGCTTTCTGAATGGCTTTCACTCTGAATATGTTCTCTAATATCAATGTGACCTCTATGATTTGGACAGAAAAGCTTCCTTAAATCAGACGTCTGTGAAAGTAAATTTCTATGGGCAGTGCGCAAGTGGTGAAAGACAAATCCCACACAGCCGGAACGTTCCGTTTGTTTCCTCTGACCTTTCTTGCATGCCTTTCTTTGGCATTTTTCGGTGCACGATTATCAAATTTTTTAAAAATCGCATCAAGAACGCATGTTAATGTACACAGACAGGAAGGCTATAGTACACCACAGGTTACAGGATTTCTCTATGGTCTCCCTGTAAAGGTGAGACTATAATTCACCCCCTGATTCAGCCCTGCAGTGATGATGGATCGTCGCCACCAAACTGCATGCCTCTTAAAAACTGCACGCTGGGCCATTGAACCTACCAATCGTTCTCCCTGCTGTTCTCCTCCCACTCTAACCACCCAGCCCCGTTTCTTTCCATCTGTGCGCCAGGCCCACAACGAGCAGGTTTCCAGAGAGCGCAATGAGCGGCAGCGACTGGAGCGGGACCTGGAGGAGGCGTCGCGGAGGCTGGCCATGGCACATCAGGATATCCGCAGGCTCACCAACGAGCTGGACGCTGCCAAAAACAACAACCTCGACCCAAGCGGTACGATTTTAAAGTCTCCATGCAGTTCGTGTGAGTTAGCCTGCATGAGGTTGTGCAGTGAGGCTGTTGTACACGACTGTACAGTCCTGTGTCAGAAACAACTCATCGATTGCTAACTGAATTTATGAGGTGAATTGTCATTTCATTCAGTAACTTTAATGTCTTCTTCCTAATAAAATGCCATTTTTTTTGTCATTTTTGATGGATTGGCAAAAAAATAGGTCATGAAGTGATATGTTCCTACTCTATGAACCCCCCCCCCCATTCTGTTTATAATCTCAGGGTTTGAACTTCAGGGAACAGTCGAGGAAGTAGAGAACCTAAAGAAAGAAGTGGACAAGCTAAAACACTGTGGTGAGACAGAGGGCTGTGGATTTGTTTTTCCATTTTATTTAAAGATGCCAAAATATCTTGAGCTTGCAAACGTTACAACTTGTCACTTTTGAGGAGATATAAATACAATAATTTGTTGATCTTTTTTTTTTTTTTTTTTTTACACTAATCCACAGACATGGTGAATTTGCAGCGAGCTAAAGAACAGAACGACAGATTGGATGCTGAGAACAGAACACTAAAGGAAAGGTTGCGCATTGTGGAATCCGAAAACAAGAATCTCTTTGAAAAGGTTCAGATTTACTGAGTGAATTCGTGATGATAAGATGGGATACAAGTGGGAGCAGTGAGTCAGCGCTGGTCTGTGTTCTCCTTGTTCAGATGACAATGAATGGTGCAGCCAAAGATGATAACATGGACAAGGGTACCAGCAGTGGACCACAATACGAGGCCTTATCTCCAGAAAAGGATCTCACTCACAAAAGGTATATAAAGTGTGTGTAGGGTTCAGAAGCTAAAAGTGTTCGCCGACATCTCTGTTGAGCTCTTTCCCTTTCATTCCTCTCTGTCAGGTGTCACGAGGCGCTCGAAGATGGTCTCGTCCAGGTGAGAGAGCTGCAGCGGCAACTCCAGAGACTGCGCAAGGAACAGGAAGAGGTGGAGGAGAGGAACGAGCAGCTGGAGGCTTTGCTGGGGGAGGCTCAAAACGCCAGCAAAGAGGAGAGGCACCGACATGAGGGAGAAGTGGAGGGGCTGCACAGGAGGGTAAGCAGCACCATCGAGACCTTTGCTCAACGCTCACGCAGATTCATTTGGATGGAACACCTTCACTCATGTTTATCAACCGACTCCACAGATCAAAAGTCTGGAGGGAGAACTGAGGAAGCACGATGCTCAAGAAAAAAAGATAAAAAACGGAGAGGATGTCAAGACCACAGAGTCCTTTTTACAGTTGGTATGAAGTCGCTCACTTTTTCATGCTGTTCTTGTTTCCACTAATCTTTTCATCGTGATGTGGCAACATGTTCACTACACAAACTTGTGAAACTTAAACATGTGATGTTAAATTTAACATAAAAATAGATTTGTTGTGTTATGTTGAAAACAGACACATGGTGTAAGAACAGTACTGTCATCAAAACTGTTACAATGGTCCAAATTTCACCAAAAAGACTCACAGATTTATTATTATAAGCTTATAATGGTAAACAGATTATGACTGGGAAATGTAAGAACAAAGTGCACACTTTAAATGTTAAGCCTGCAAAATTTAAATTATGACACGAGATATGCAGAATGTCTGAGGTTGTCATTTTTATGCACTGGGAGGCAGTAGTGAGTCTCTTTTGCTGCATTTAATCAGTTTTCAATTCAGTCAACAGTCACTGGTGTTTATACCAGCTCCACCATATCTACAATTGGACTTGAGACTGTAGTGGGACTCGTGACACCATCTCATGGTGTTGCTCTACACAAACACTTCATATTTCAGGGCCTGATGCCCCCTCTGGAGGCTTCATGCTCTCGTTTTTCTCCCACAAAGCACCTGAGGGACAGCAGCCAGGAGAGGCTGGCTCTTCTCGAAGCTCGTCTGACTGAGGAGAAGGACTGGAGGAAACAGCTGGAGCTGGACCTCAGTGCTGCTCAGGCAGCCCTCAAAAAAGACAAGGAGGTAAAAACCACACCTGCAAAACAGCTCTCCAGATTTGTAGTATTTGGTTTGCACATTGACGGCTTAGAACTCATTCCTGAAGTTATCATTATAAATATATTTACTAACTCAGTGTAAAATGTCCCAATAACTTTGTATTCTTCCTTCTGTCACTGTGCTGAAGGCCCTACAGATAGGCGAGCGCGAGCTGAAGAAGCTGAGGCTTGAGGTCAACAGCCTGCAGACAGAATGCCAACAGGGAAAGACGCTGATCAAGAGCCTCACCCAAGTCAAAGGGGAGAAGGCCGTTCTGGAGGAAAAGGTTTGTTCATGTTACATCCCTGCAGGCTAAAAATGGCCTGTTGGAAAAGCTTAGGAAGTGTTAGCTCCATCGATCGTAAAGTCAAAAATCATGTTGTCTATGATCACATACCATGATGAATATGAAGGTAAAATAATTGTTGTGCAACGTTTCACCTTTTGACCCTTGTATCTTTCTGTCTTTTTACCTTCCTCCCTGGTGTCTGTCAGGTTGGCCAGATGGAGCGGGCTCACAGCAGGCTCCAGAAGGAGCTGGAGGGCTACAAGAGCAGTAACCAACCTCAGGAAGACCTGAAGGGAAACAGGCTGCAGGTCACCCTGCTGCAGGAGAAGGCCGACCGGCTGACTGCTGAGCTTAGCAGCCTCCAGACAGCACACAACAACTTAAGGTTGTGTTTTTGCTCACAAGATATATTTGACACGTGCATTGTAATTTTCAGAGAGGAGTGATCGTGCTGCTGCAAATGGATCCATACATTTTGTCCTAACTCGTCACGAGATAAGACAAGACCTCGAAGCTGACTGATGTGGATGTTTTGCTCCATGTTCCCAGGGATGAGATGGTGTCTGAGCGGCAGCAGACTGCGGAGCTCCAGGCCAAACTAAGTGCCAGCGTTCAGGAGAAGCTGGCGGCTGAGGGAGGACGAGAGAGACTGGAGCTGGAGATACAGCGCCTCAATAAGCAGATCCAGTTGCATCAAGAGCAGCTAGCGTCGACAAAGGAAACCCTGAGGCCTGAGCTGCATCCAGCAGAATTGAGGCTTAGTCCCATAGAAAAGACCAAGGAGGAGAGTGGGGGACAGGTAACTGGATTGGTACCCTGGGGTGGGGTTGGCTTGGAAAAGACATTGCATAGGTGTCACATGGTTCATACGTATGTGTGTGTGTTGTTTTCATAGTTGTCATATTTGAAGCAGGAGCTGAATCATCTACAGAGTAGGCTTGAGAAGGAGCAGAAGTTGGCCTCTCAGCACCAAATGGCCCTTCAGGCTCAGGTCAATGAAGCTCAGGCTCATGTCAAGGTACACACATTCACAGCACATTGTTTGCATGCCTAACAATAATTCAAATTTTTGATTTGCATAAAAAACAACAATCAGCAACACCTCCTTTGCAGTTTGTATATTACAGTTTCATTGGATTCAAAGATTGCTTTTCGACGCTGCCCTTTGTTGTTGTGATTCCCATATTCAGTCACAAGACTCCTTGCTGAACCAGAAGGCTGAGGAGGCCAAACAGATGAAACAGGACCTGCAGAGAGCCCAGAACCTCTTCAACTCAGCAGAGAGAGAACTGCGCTATGAGAAGGAGAAAAATCTGGACCTGAAGAAACACAACACTCTGCTGGATCAGGAAAAACTCAAGGTCAGTTGGTCTTTTATTGTTGGACGCTTCTGACGATTGTTACCCCATTGAACACTATGACAAATTTCTCAGTTGCTTCTCTGTTGCATCCTGATTAATCAGATGAGAACAAGTGGATGATTCAATACTGTATTTTCGTGGAGTTTCATGCCTTACTCGTATCATGCTGTCATGTGTGAGGTTTTCCTCTTTTTGTGTCACTGCTCAGTCACCACAACTTCTCCCTTCTTTAGCTTTGTGCAGAACTGAAGCAGATTCAGACCAAACTGGTCCACGTGGAGCAGAAGGTTCAGACTCAGGAGGCTGAGCGTGAGCGCCAGCAGCAGAAAATCAGGGAGCTGGAGCTGGAGCTGGCACGCAGCAGCACGAACCGCAGCACCACCACCAGCCTGCAGGAGGACCTTCAGGCCGAGCGGGCGAACCTCATTGTTGCTGACAAAAAGGTCAGTCAGGGCATTGTGCATTGGCCCCGCCCCATGCTACATGGATAACTTCCTTGGGAGAGACAATAATTAATACACGGGAGACTCGGAGCTGATGTTTGTCCTCCTGAGTGAACCCTGTCCCTCTTTTCTGATGGAAGGTGTTGGAACTGCAGCAGCAGCTGAAGAGTGCGCAGCACCTGCTGCGGGTGGAGGAGGCCCGGGCCAGCGAGAACAGCCGCCTGGAGAGAGACAGCAGGGATCTGTCTGACTCCTTGTCAGCGCTGAGAGCCCAGCAGCAGGAGGAGCACATCACCAGGTCACACAGACCAGCGCAGACAACGATACTCAGCGTTTTAATGGATCGTGTGTTGCTTTTAAGTTTGATTCATCATCTTGCCTGCAAATGCTTTTTTCCAGGAAGCTGTTGGAGCAACGTGAGGAGGAGCTGCAGCAGCAGGTGCGCTCGCTGAGGCTGAAGGAGGTTTCCCTCAACAGGACAAACATGGAACTCACCCACCGTGTGCAGCAGCTGGACACTCGTCTGTCCATCATTGACGCTGAACTTGGCAAGGCGAAAGAGGAGGTGAGAAGTGACAGGTCTGCAGATTTCACTCGACGTTTCACCTCATGTCCCCTTCAGCAGATAGTTTGAATGAAGGCCTGATCTTCATATTCAACTGTTCACATCGATAGATAATAAATAGCAGTTGATTTTCAGTGCACCTAAATGTGTCTGCATTGATTTGCCTTTTTTCTGCATGTTGTCCAGGCTAAAGAGAGCCAGAAGTCGAGTCATAGATTGCAGGAGGGACTGATGGCGAGTCAGCAGGAGTGTGAAAGACTGCAGGGGGAACTGCAGCAGGTTCTCCTCCAGCTTGATGCCCACGTCAGGTATGTCCATACGCTGCACAAACTAGCATGTTGTTGCTTAGTTTCATTTTAACTGGGATGTAATGAAGGAGATGGAAGAAAAAGAAGCAAATGACCATGAGATTTTTCACGTTCACCCATTTCTGTCCTCAACTCCATCGATCAGGAAGTACAATGAAAAGCAGAGTCAGCACAAGATGAAGCTGCGTCAGGCCAAGCAGGTGTTTCTAAGGGCGATGGCACAGAGGGACTGCACCATCCAAAAACTGGAGAACGACCTGACGTTGGCATCCAGCCTTTCACACAAGGTCACACACACGATGCTGGCTTCTGTTTCCTAACTCCCGATTATCGCTTAGAGGAAGTGTGTATCTGGGGTCTGTCTGATGCTTTGTATTTGTAAATTTCCTTCTGCTGGCTGGCTGTAGGAGAAGGAAAGAATCCACACAGTGTTGGAGGAAAATGAGAAGCTTTTGGAGGAGAAGAGAGAGCTGCTGCGAAAGATAAGTGATGCAGAGGAGCTGGGCAGCAAAGGCATGAGGACCGCTTCGACTGTCCAACACAGGTAACGGATCACTTTGGGGGTCACACACACACAATTTGTGATTCTTTTTCTACTGCTTCACTCTACAAAGAGTCGATACCACCAAAGATTTGATATCAGATTTTTCTTGGGGACACATTCAGGTAAACTATTGTGAAACTGTGAATGAGTGTGAGAAACAATCTGTTTAGAGTGAACGTCTTAGAAGTGGAGAACAGACAACTACAGGACCGAACGCTGAAGCTCTCCAATCAAGTCAGTTCCCTGGAGCGCGCCCTGAGGAACGTCCAGTCGTTCTACAGCTTAGAGGTAGAACTCTACACGTCGTACACTTTGAAGAATCTTGCAGGATGTGTTTCACCAATGTTACGCCTAATAACTTGAGAATATTTTGGTGAAATGTGCTCATCTTGCTTTGATTAACAACAGTCGGATGTTTGCTGATAAGAGGTTAAAATCTCCTACAGAATGCCAAAAAAGTGCTTCCTGATAGTGTTTCTGAGGGATTTCTCCAAACATCTACACTGAGGTAAAGCCCCAATCAGAGAGCATCACTGATGTTGTAGCCCCTGACGAGCTCCTCCTCACTGTCCCATCCCCCCACCAGTCTGACGGCAGGTGCCTGCGACCCCATGGACCTCCTGGATGCCATCTGCCGCGCGAAGGTGTGTGAGCGGGTGGTGGCGGACACCGCGCAGGCCCCTTTTCCCACGCACGCACCTTCGGAGCAGGGATACCTGAATGTCACCTCCCCATTGGTTCATCCAGCCCCCCCAAAACGCACTGAGGACAGTTCTAATCAGAGTGACCAGGTATGAGAGGGAGCAGAGTTGCTACCTTGAGCTATCGAACAAGATGAGTATTGGATGTTCGAGGGTGTCTGCTCGTATCGCAGACAGACATCTGATAGAGCCACGAAAAGAAAGAAAATGTAGAAAGCAAATAATACTTGTCAGAAGACTGTAATAATGTGTAGGTGCTTCCACTGCGGTTCTGCTCAGGGAGATGTGAGTGTAGTATTTAAAGGGAGCGTTTTGTTTGGCTTGTACTGTATTTTGATCCGAGTCCACTCTGTAGGAGACAAAAACCTCTGGAAGTTTTTCAAGAAAAATGCCAGCGAAAAGGTCGGTCTTTTCAGTTTAGTAGAAAAGAGATCACGGTGCGGGGACGTTTCACTGTTTGCCTGCACAAACGTGTGTGCCTACATTAGCTGCTTGCACCAGCAAGCGAAAACCAGTAGGAGCTATTAACTTCTTTGTATTAGTTCACCAGAGAGATCGTTTGGGTCGAGTTGCTTCACACCAGCGCAGTCGGAGTGAAGCTGCCGTTTCGTGAGAGGAACCTGAAGGAGAGGATAAACTAAGCACTTTAGAGGATGATTTGTGTGTTTACATTTAAGAAATGGCAGCGGAATGCAGCCGTGGGGCATCGGTGTGGTTTTCACTGACTGCCTGACGTCATTCACGGCGTTTTGACGCCTGAAACGCCAGTAGGGGTTGATATGTATATTCATGATTTTTGTTGTGTCAAAAAAAATTCCTAAAAACACGTCAGCATCTTCAGACGTGTACAAATCTGTACTGACACGTGTCACTTTGATCATGTTGGGACCCCTTTTTATGTCAGATGACACTCTGAGGTTTGCTGAAGGGGTTCAGTCGGCTCCTTCCTGACGTGGGCCAATCTGATAGCTGTGCAGTATTTCACCTGCACACACCTGTGGGTGTGGTTTGAACTCCCATGATCCCCTTTGCCCAGTTTTTCCCTGCATGGGTAACTATTGTGAACAGCGCACGACTTGTCTGTCACGGCAGTGAGACGTGTGCTTGATTAACGGCATTACCACGTGTCCTGTTACTGTTTTTGTGTCAGTACCTTCAACTCTTCAGTGGTGTCTTAAATGTGCCTGAACTGATAAAGTGTTCACCTTTATCTTGCTGCTGCCTGAGGATGTCCAATGAGAAGAGAGACCTAAAGGTTGACATGGAATCTATAGAAAACCTTGATTTTTGTTGTATTTGTACGAGCACATTTTTCATCACAATATTTTTTCATAAATAAATACTTCGAATGAACATCAGCCCTGGTGCTGTTTTTCCATCACAACTTTACAAGCCAGTTTCAAATGGAAATCAGGAGATGCCCCGAATAATTTATAACAGTCTGTTTATTAAACAAGGTAAAGATACAAAGCTTTTTTTTCCTTTTTTTTGAACATTGATAACCTTAGTTTAACTTCTCAGTCTTGTCTGTGCATATTTAGTTGTCTAGAAACTGTATATGAAACCACAATGCAAGACAGGAAAAAGTGTAATAAATCTACGCAATATCTTTTCATAGAGAACATGGGTTAAACAGTTATACAGATTACAGCTCAGGAACTCCATGCGGAAGGAAAAAAAAATCAAAATGTTTACACGACTGAATACTGCAGAACACAATACAGAGTAATGGAGATGGGATGATAAAACAGTTAAGGCTTACATGTAAATAACTGATATAAAACATGAATATTAATAACATACAGGTCGACTAAAATAATTACAGTAAGTTCTTACAGAAACTTTTACAAAACCCAAACAGAACGTGTGTATGAAAACTTAAAAATAGGTACTAGAAATGAGTAACATGTTTTACAGTACAGCAACATGTACATTTTTCCCATTATCTCAAAAGAGAGTAAGTTGAAGAGGCAGGGTCTGTTGTTGGCGTTAAATGTCTGTTTTTCAGGCCAGTGGTCTGAGTAATAAGCTTTTCTTCTTTTGAAAACATACTATATACTGTATATGTATTTTACATTATTCTCAGTTCCATCTCAAAACGCAACGTCGAGCCGTAGCACCTTTTCTGAGGTGCCCTGAAGGAAACAGGGAACCCTCTTGAGTACCATTCGGAGGTTACAGTTACAGTAAAAATACAACAAACAATACTGTGTACAATAAAAAGAATACTAAGGAGGAAAAAAAAACAAAAACCCAAACAGAAGCAGAAGATTCCCCTCCGCATGACCTCGAAAAATAGTCCTACTGTATATGACTCATACTGCAGTTTATTTCAAATGGGTAAAGCTTATTACAGATTAAAACAAAAAAAAAAAGGTCTTCGATGGGTTAGAGTAGCTGTACAGTAACTTCACATTTTGGTCCAATGGTAAGGTTTAAAATCGACCACAAGGGCAAACATTTCATCTCAGCTGAAGTGTGTTTAAAATGAAAACGAACCGAGTTGAGCTGGCACTGATACATGTGCAACATATCCAACATATACTACGAATGTTGAGAAAAGAAGCCGGACTGAACATGGAGAGCGCACGCAAACGCACATACGCGCAAACACACACACACGCGCACACAAATAAACAAGATTCGCTTTATTTTAAAAACCTCACCAAGGTTCATTTATGGCACAGACTACCGGGACGAGAGGGAGACTGAAAGAAAAAGCAGTGTTCGTCTGATCATAGTTCGTGATCATAAAGGTGCCGTAACAAGTGAACGTCCAATGCGGAGTGAAAGATTTTGGAAATAAAAAAAAAAACAAACAACAAACATTCATCTTTCTTCCCTTCCGTGTTGCTCTTTTTGTGACTCCTCGTGCGACAAAAACAATTTCTTAATACAATCATGTAATGGTTCAATTGTCATCCACCGATTGCCTTTCGTTCAAATTTAGATGACCCTGTACAAAAAAAGTGAGTGAAAAAAAAACAAAAACAACCCAAAGAAATCAACAGAGGACTGCTTCTGTGCACAGTCGGTACTCGTAGCTGCCGCGAATAATGCCCTCGGCATTTTCCATCCAACAAGATTGAAACAATTTGAGCCAAAACCACAAGGCCTAAAAGTGCTTTAAGATTATCTTTGGATGTCTCCAGAACACACCCAGCTAACATTGAGTTTTTCTCTCTTTTTTTTTGATTCATAAGGGCAAATATCATCTGGCACATTTTGGAAAACCCATTTCATGGAAGATGGGGAGATTAAAAAAAGAAAAAAAAAACCAAAAAAACAAAAAACCTCAACTGAAACATTTCCAGCGGCCGATGCGATGCATCCTGCGGTGTACATGACGCTTACGAAAGTGCTTTTTGAATCTGACGCAAGACATTCGTTGCCGCTCGATTCCCTGGACCACATCTCGCTGTACTTTTACATTCACAAAATAACGCTGTGCTCGTTTTCTCACAGGCGGCCCGAGTCGAGACGGATGGGGGCGGTCTGTTTGACGGGATCTAACACTGAATGCTTATGTCAGCTGTCACAATGCTCATGTAAGCCTTATGTAGGGGGGGGGGCCGCGGGGTGCAGGTGCCTCTCGAGCTCCGGCTGGACTTGGGACTCGGAATCTGTCTGCCGAGAGTCTCCTGGGGGTGGAGGTGGCGGTGGGGTGGGGGGGTCTCAGATGAGGGAGATGCGTATGGGGATGCTGGGGGACTCGGTCCTCTGGGGCGACTGGTGGCTCACTAGGTGCTCCACCACCGTGTGTTTGGACATGTGCTTCATAAGGTAGGTCTCCTGCAAACACACACACACACACACACACACACACAGATCAACACTCCTCACACTGGTTTCATTGTAGAATATCAAGATGGAAACGTGAAGTGACTCCAGAGGAGAATCTTTGTCGTCAGGTTGTTTGGAATGAGACGGCCAGTGTGTGCTTCACTCACTGAGGTGTACGCGCGGCCACACATGCTACAGCAGTAGGCCTTTGCGTTTTTGATGGCATGCGCTGACAAGTGGATCTGCAACGACGCAGAGTCTGAGTAGGCACGGTAGCAGTTAGGACATTTATACGGCTTGTCCTTATTGTGCTGCCTCTGGTGAGACTGTCGGAGGGGGGGGGGGGGGGGGAGAAAAAAAAACACTACAACTTGATTCGCGTTCAATAA
>JAUESF010000050.1:5216238-5226240 GCA_032274765.1 Malacoctenus tetranemus
CCGCTTTAATCTCACACCCTTCAGATCAATCCCTCCTCTCATTGGCCTGTTGTTGTTGCGGAACTTGACGATATTGCGGCTGATTTTATTATCTTGTTCTGGGAATAAATGACTCGTTTTCCCACAGGGCTGAGAGAGAGAGAGAGAGACAGAGAGAGAGAGAGACAGACAGAGAGAGAGAGAGAGAGAAGAGATACAAAAGCTATCATTCAGTCGTCCCTCTTGGGTGCTCGCGAATGGCGGCGTTTCATTTCCTGAAGATGTCACACGTCACTTTTGTGATTGAAATGTGAAAATTGCAGCATCCTCTCAGCATTCTTCTGCCTCTAAAGAGTAGAACATAAAGCGCCTCCCACAGTTGGATCGCCTCTCGTCTGTGTGATTCGACGTGGTCGCTGCATCACCGCCTGTTTTCATCTGAAATCAAACTCTCCCGTGACTCTTCCAATCTTCCAGTCAAACTTGTAACTTTTGTCATTTAAAACTGAATCATTAATTTTTACTTTTCCTTTTTTTTTGCAGATTTTCCGACGGGCGGACAAAAATGGTGAGTAAGCAAACCAGTTATTTTGATGATACGGCTCATGAAGACTCAATTGAAGCCTCCCTCAAGGAACCTTTGCAGCAGACAGACGGCATCAGAAGGGGGTGGGGGGGTTAACGTGACCTCACTGGAACCCATTGGCTTTGTTGCATTGCTCTCTTGGTGGGAGAGGAGGGATATAAATAACCAAGGTCAGGTGCTGCTGCCGCTGCTGCTGCTGCGCCGCCGTCCTTTAGGTTCTCAGATGAGATCAAATCTGACAGGATGAACTCCAGTCGTTCGCCGAGCCCACCGTGTTTGTCCCCCTCCCCCGTGCATCACCAGCCGCTCGTCCCTGTAATGTCAAAAAACACAGAAAGAGTCAGAAATCACTCTGCAACACGCGTCTGCTTCCATGTTTGCGTCGTAGAAACGCTTTTTACTCCAAATGCCTCAAATTCACCTGAGAATTGTGCTGAAAGTGAATTTAATGCGCTCCCTCCTGCTGTTGTCACTGCTTCATTGGATTAGCTTGTTATCAGTGTTAACCTCTTTACTTCAAATAACCCCCCCCACAACCCCCCTCTAAATGTCCCCCAGGAAAACAAAGCACATTCAGCTCTTCTCCCAAAACACTGCTGACAAACAGCGAAATGCCTTTTGTTCCAATATTTTTGTCCCTCTATGTAATGAAACGTAGAAGGCAATCAGAGCGAGTGGTTGATTCTCGGAGGGAACCTGCGAACTCTGATCAGCTCCTCCCAGGAGGACGGCGAGCGTGTTACGTAAGGGCGCCATTAACGATGCAGCATGTGCCACCACGGGCGACAGGTCGTCTGAGGTGCCTCGACGTTTGTGGGGAGATCAAAACCTCTTTAACGAGCGTCTCTGGTCTGTAGGATTTGACTTCATGCGGAAAAGTAAAATTAGTAGCTGCAGAAAAATAAACTGCAGGAGGCACGAAGAGTTGTTGGTTCGTTGATTACTTGTATTTTATCACTGGAGCTCAAACATGACAGACTGACACTGAAATGAAGAGGTGACTCCGCTTCCAGACGTGTCACTTTCTCTCCTAAAAGAGACAAACTGAGTGAATTTTTGTGTTTGGTTATTTCCAGTTTCTCAGCCCGGCTCCTCTCGTCTCTCCTGCCATTAATCTCACTGACTTGTTGCACCCGAGAGAAAAGTGGCTCCTTCACATCAGTACTTAGCAGGCGGCCAAGACGCGGCCTGAGTGTCCACGTAATGAGGGCCGGCTACCAAGCCACCACACTCCCACCCACTGCCCCCCACCCCCCTCCCCCTGTCCGTGATGCTACTGCAACATAAGAGAGTCTGTTTGAATCCATTTAAAAGATAGTGCAGGTTATACAATAATCAAAGAATCATCTACACAATGACTGTTTGTCTGTAACACGTCAATGAGCTCTGGGTTGTACACAGATAAGAATCAAGGTGAGAATCAAGGCGTGATCGGTCTTAACGAAGGCTCGGAAGTCGAGGTTGGATTCAACAATTCCCTGTTGTTGCCTCTCTGATTGTTAACCAAACACATGCAGCGACCTCGACGCTCTCACCTCCAAAGACGAGACGCTGAAGAAGGCAGGAGCTGCTCACCAGGCTGGGAGTATTTTGGATTTGATATTCAGCATAGTAATTGAAAGGTCAAGCTGCTGGAGCTTCGAAGGCTGCAGGAAAAAAAAGCCGAAACCTGGCAGGATGTGCTGACATCTGCTCCAGATGGAGGCCAGTCAGTGTATTCGCTCGTAGCGTGAGTTATTAATATTCAAGCCTGGGAAAGACTCCATGAAGAGGAGGTAATCAGAGCTCTGATTAACAATGACTGATTTATCTGCAGAGTATTTTCCTCATGTCGTTCCTTCAAGCAATGTTATTTAGAGGTTATCTTGTGTGGTGGGAGGTTTAGTTTGACATTAGCATGACGCTAACAGTCATATTTTCTTGTATTTCAGAGTCTACATTTCGAACCGAGATATATTGCACCTGAGTGCGGAACATAAGTCAAAGGCAACATTATTCCTTTGCAAATGTGTTGGCGCTGCTCCTGAGTGCTGCTCATGGGCTTTATGAATTATTGGTGCCACTTGTGTTTGAGCACTCGGAGCTGCAGGATTCCCTGAAGGAGGAAGTGTTCCTGGAGAGGAGTTCGTTTGGGTCGCGTTTTTTTTTTGTGTGTGTGTTTTTATTCAATGTGAGGAGGCAATTAAAGCCAGTAAGCTGCCTCACCTCCGTCACGAGGTACTGATTCGCCATCCGTCGGAATCACGCCTAAATTTCCCCGCAGAGGCGTCGCATCGACGTTTGTTATTCCCGAGACCTCCAGATAAAAGCTGCGGCGGGAACCCCGCATCACATCGCTCTCTTTCTGACAGCTGAATATTGATGTCAGCCGCTCGTCTTTTTCTCTCCCGAGTCCTGTAACGAGAGAGCGTTTGTCTAGCAGCACAAATGAGGGCACATATTGACAAACTATGTTCTTGTTCTAACACGTGGCGGAAGGACTTTCAATCACTCGCAGTGTGAAGGAGGCCGACGGGAGCTGCGTCGCACGCAGCTTTCACTGCGAGAAGAGCGGAGACGCTGCGTTCCTTTATGGCAGCCTGACAGGAGGACAGCTGAGCGGTGCGTCAGCGCACTGAACCAACGGGCAATTAGCACACAGCACATTAGGCTGGTGCTGTGTGGAGGGAAAATGCAAAGACTGTTTCACAGTCGTAGAGAGTTCCTGTTAGATGCATGAAATATCGTGCTGTACAGGATCTGCACTTATGAAGGGATGAAGCTTCGAATGAAACATTAAGGGGAGAATCTCTGTGTCGCTTGTGGAAATATTTAGCAAATTTTATTCAACCAAAGCTTTATTGACAACAGTGCGAAGTCAGTCTTGCTCCTTGAAACTCTTATGTAAATGTGCAATAAATAACTTGACTCACTACATAAAAATCAATGTAGGATTGAAGTGCCCAAACGAAAGAAGCAACTAAGTCCAATGTTTCAAACTGTGTTATCTAAATGGTGATATTTGGAGTTTCAGATCCTCTCAGCAGAGCACTGACTGGCCTGAAAGTCGTCTCTCAGTTCGTCAGACTCACGCTGACTTTTGCCAAGAACTCAGCCATCCTCCGATCCCCGAGATGGGGCTGAACGCTCGCGAGCGGCGCCGCTCTCCAGCGTCTAACTGGGTGCGAGTCCAAACTCTGATGGAGAAGGCTGGAGACTGAGTCAGAGGTGCAGCAGATTGCGTTCTCGCCTCCGTCGCGAGCAAAAGATTCTTCCAGGGAAAGTTTGAGAGAGGAGTATCGATTCTGCGCTCTCTGCTGGATGCGTCCTCCTGTCTCCTCCTCCGGGACACTCTGTCCATCTTAAGACAAACGCTGGGACACGATCACACACATTCGCGCCTGTGGGCAGTTTAGAGTCGCTGATCTGCAGGAGCACAGTCAGGCAACAGCTGTAACCACGGCACCAGCGTGCAGACGTGTGCACGTTTCTCATTACAAAAGCTGACTGACGATGTTCCTGCGAATAAAAACCAATCGAGAGTCACAGTCAGGTAGCAACGAGTCAAATTGGACTCCCACGAGGGAACAGACGACGTGAGGCTTTCAGTTATCTCAGGTCACCTCTGCTTCCTGGCAGACGAGTCGGGAGGTGAGGTGTGCTCGTTTGTGTAAAATCTGCCTCGCAGCGAGTTCTCCTGAAAGAAGCTGCGACACATTTCTGCATCTGTGCACCTTAAAGCTGCGGGGCGAAGGCTTGAGTTATGCACAAGTGTGTTGCAAAAGCACTGGGAGCAAAAGTCAGTTCGAGCAGAAACCAAACAATGTGATTTTATTTTAATCGGCAGTGAGGAAATAAAATCAGTAATATTCTGACTCAGAAGGAGAATGGTGGTGTTCATTCACATATTAGTGCTCCTTGGAGCAGACACGGGGTTTACGGCTTCATCGCATGACTCACAATGGTCGTTCACCGCAGTGATAGTTTAAAAGTTCCTGTAAAACGAGTCCCAACTTATTTTTTCTCAGTTTGACCAAGATATCTGTGGCCAAACCAAGACAGAGTCTGAGCGTTTGCCATCATCTCTGCTGCAGGCTCATTGCTGGATCGGACTCAGCACTGTGAAGCCAGAGCGAGCGACTCCGACTGTGGTGATTAAAACATTCAGAGCTCGGGCGAGGTGTGACTTTCCCGGGCGTGTCTCCTCTCTGCAGACGACGGGAAGCTGTCCTTGGAGGAGTTCCAGTCCTACTTCACTGATGGTATCCTCACTGGCGAGCAGATGCAGGAGCTCTACTTCTCCATCGACAGGCAGCAGACAGAGTAAGCTCATCTTCCCTCTGGCGGTCCTCCAGCTCTGCTGCCATCTGTAGACCCCCCACCACAACCACCACCCCTCCTCCTCCTCCTCCTCCCTGCTCTCCTGACGCCTGGCAGTGAGATGTCACTCCTCAACTTCACTGAAGATTATGTAAATACTCCAGAGAGAGAGAGAGAGAGAGAGAGAGAGAGGGGGAGAGAGAGGGAGCGTTCATTCTGGTTCAACGAGATCGTAGCAGCCTGCACAGTAAATGATGGAGCACAGATAAGCCCGAGAAATGTGTAAACATTCGCCTGTGTTATTAGCTCAGTGATAAACACGAGGGATGTTTGTTTGAATGAAAATGTTCAGCAAAACAGCAAAGACATTCCAAGTGTTTTTACCCATCGGGGTCGGGGGGTGGTGGGGGGGGGGGTGTTTTGATGTCACAGCTTCACATCACCCATAGATTTTTAGATTCACTTTGGTAAAAAACCACCTTAAATAAGCAAATGTCAACAAGCTGCACTTATTTCACTTAATAAGTCTATTTTTTTGGCTTGATCATAAATATTTTCTCCATTCTGACTGTCGACGTTTTCCCTTTTTCACACAATGTTTTCCTATTATGAGGTTAACTGAATTAAGGTGCGCTAGAGACGGTAATAACATGTAGCAGTGATTAGTCAAAGACTTTTACTAATATGCCTAAGAACGTCTTTATGGGTCGTAATCCGGAGCTTTGCTTCATCCTGCCACCACAAAACCAGTTACGGAGGCGAATGGGATCCTTCCCAGTGAAGCGTGCGCCCGTCCATCACGCGGCGTCACACTTTGAAAACCCTGGGCCGAAGCGGTGGACTGAGTGACGTGCTGACAGGCCGCCAGGCCTCCGTCTCACAGTCTCACAGTGTCTGACGGACACATTTCAGGCTCGTTCCACCGATTAACGTCTGTCTCTTTGTCTCACTGCGTCTGCCGACAGCAACCTGGACATCGACAAGCTCTCAGGTAACAAGACAACACTCTTCCATAACAGAGTTGACTTCTCTAGCATGTAATGACTCATTGATACCACACAGACTAGAGATTTTATTGTTTGCTTCACAAAGGCTCAGTATTTTATAGTTTGCCATTTAACTTGGCTTCTGCCAGTGTGATGAGAATGATTTTGCGAAAGTGTATCAATGCTGTGACCCAATGTTTAGACTCCCTTCCTGCCAAAACTGGTATCTTGATTCATTTCCCCTTCTCTGAACAACACGTTCATTCTGATCCCACAGAAACAGGCTGAAGTGGCTCTTTTCTCCTTCCCTCTGCAGAGTACTTCACTCCACACCTCGGAGAATATGTCAACGTCCTCTCGGCCCTGGAGAAGCTGAACGTGGCCATCCTGAAGGCCATGGACACGACCAAAGAGGTGGGTGACGCCTCGCGGTGGGACACTTTGCGCCGCTTTTCACTGACGCAGCAGAGTGGCTCTCCGTGCATCTCGTTAGGCCTCGCCTGAGGGGGTCTGGGATCAGTCTGGGTGATGTGGTGCAACAGACAAGGGGAAGAGGCCTCGCAGCGGGACAGACTCCGCCCCCTTTTCTGCTCCGCTCCTCCTGACTGACGGAGCTCTTCAAAGAGCATTGAGAAGGTGTCTTCTCAGACAGGACGATCAATGTGGGAAAACGCCGCAGTGACAATGTTGCGCTGAAAATGGTGCATGATTTAAAAAAACAACTGGATCGTTGCATAATGCCGGGCTGCAGCAATAATGACTGATTAATCAGTTGGTTATCCGACGCTCATAAGTTCTCCGTCACATCTTCGGTTCAATCAGTCTGTCCTAATTGTGAACGGAAGAACAGATCTGTAGTTTGAAGGGAGCGAAACTTTTTGCAATTACTTTTATCTGCCTCCACGTAATGAGACAGATGATTTTCTCATGAAATAATCACCAGCCGCGGACTGCAGAACATGCTAATTAGAGCCTTATAAAATCTGTTATGGGGCCCGGAGAAGCACATCTCTGCACTTTGATGCACTGTGAGATGGGGGGGTGGGGTGGGTCTAGGGGGGGTGGGGTGGGTCTGGGGGGGGCGGGTTAAGCATCTGCATTGACAAGCGGGGCTGTAATCATGTTGTTTTAGGAGCTCGCGGTGGAGATCCGCTTCAGAGGGCCGCCACTGAGACTTAATCGATAGCTCAGCTCAGTCCGTATTGATCTCGCGCGGCTCTGTGTGTCGAGCCAAGCGGTGGGTAGTTTTTCTGTTTGGCAGGGGGACGAGGGTCCGGTGTGGCAGGAGGGGGGCGGGGTTTGGGGTGAGGAGAGGCGTTTGGATGGATGCGGAGGAAGATTCACGACCAGGTTGCTCTACGTGGTGACATCTGTTTGTCGCAGTCACTCACGATCACTGGTGGGGGACAAACGGCATGGGGAGGGGGGACAAACCCCCCCCAGCAGTCCCACCGATCTGACGTCACACGTCCCTCAGCCCTCATATTGCAGTGTCACTAATCCCCCTTTTCTTCATCTCATTTCCTTTGCTGTAATCTGGGTCTATTTCCCACTCTGTTTCTTTTCCTTTCCTGAGTGCCCCCCCCCATCCCTCCCTCCCTCTCTCCCTCCCACCACTCAGTATCACACGTGCCTGCCTGCAGCTCATGCATTTTTCATGCCGCTATCAGTTGGTCAAACAGCTTTCTTTCCCCTGTAGAGGAGAGGTCTTATTTTAGCCGTCCTGAGATCAGTGTTTGCTATTAAGGTGCTAAAGTGGATATATCGCCGGCTCTGCGAAAGTGCTCACGGCGAGTCAAGTCCCTGAATATATTCAGGAGAAAGAAAAAAAAAACACATTGTTCCCATTTTACACGTGCTCTTAGTCATAATTGTTTCCACTGAGCCTGAAAATGAAAAAGAGTTTTAAAAAAAAAAGAAAGAAAAAAGAAAAGAACGACGTATTTTTCTTTTGCTTGGCAGCGGCGCTCTAAAATAGAAACTTCTCGCTGTGGAGTCGCAGTTCATCTGTCTTCAAGCGAGAGGGACGAAAAACCGAGACAACGGCGAGATGTTCAATATTCATGAACGGTCGCTTGTTTAGTGTTTTCGTAGGTGGGGGGGGGAGGAGGAGGGAGGGGCAGGTGCAGGCGATGAGGGTCATGATCCAAAAACAGACAAGCTTGAAAAATGTTTGTCTGGAGGAGAAAACTCACAACACAGCAGCCTCCCTCTGCAGGGAGACGTGCAGAGCTCAAAGGCTCCGATGGATTGTTCAGAGAGAGCAGTTTCCTCTCCGCGGGACGTCTCATCATCTCCCCTTGTCGCGTGCGTTCATTAATTCAGCGCGATCTACACATCTTTTACTTCCCAGCGTGCTCGGTGACTTTTAATTTGATCACTTTGTTGTTTGTTTATTTTTAGATGTCTGACAAACGCTCGGTTCTTCCACAGAAGGGATGATGATATAATTGCAGCACTGACTGCAACACGTCTGTGGAATAACAAAAAGGTGCACGATCTGAGAACCAGCTCTACTTTTTATGCTCTTCCATGCCAGCAGAACAACATCATACAGATAAAGGCTGAACTCAGTGCTTTGCAGCAGCTCAGCCTCAACGGCAGAGAGACAGAAACATCAGTGCATTGTACAGGAACGATTCTTTCAACACTCTCGTCCTCCTCCCTCTGTCCCCCCCTCCCCCTGTCCAGGAGTACCAGGGTTCTTCGGTGCTCGGCCAGTTCGTGACGCGCTTCCTGCTGCGGGAAACCTCCACCCAGCTGCAGTCGCTGCAGTCGTCGCTGGACTGCGCCATGGAGGCGGTGCACGACCACGGCTGCACAGGGAGGAGGGCGGTGAAGAAGCCCGAGGACCTTCCCATCCAGAGGACGACCAAGCGACCCGGACGGCGCATCCAGAAGAACATGTGTCTCTCCCCGACCGACCCTTACTCCGGCATGCTCACCACAGGTGAAACTGGCACGAAGGCTTTTGACCCTTCAAAATAAAAGTCCGTATGCCGGTGAACCCCGGGAGAAAGCTTGCGGATGTTGATCAATTAAGACTCTGCTCAGCATCTGATTGATGGACGGTTGAGACAGGAGGTGTTGATGTTGTGTTTGTGGGCTCAGGGGTCAGCGTGGAGCCGGACAACCACTGGGGCTCCCAGATCAACCAGCTGGAACAACTCATGGACAAGCTGGAGTGTGAGGTTCGTATGTCATCTATCCTCGTCAGGGCGCCTTTCGCCGGCCGTGTCTCCCAGCTGGGCCTCATTTAGCAGCTGTGGCACCAACATTTTCAACTCTTCACCAGACAGAAAAGATGCAGATCCGGTTCGAAGGCACGATTTTTCTTCTGAGCAGACGTAACGACAGATGTCCGTGTGAAAAACGGTCAGAGTAGAAAAAAAAAGACCCTTCAAATCTGTGTTGAGTTCTACTGACTCTGCATCTTCTTTGCATCGCTGCATCTTCTGGCTCTGTTGCATTTCTCCTCCCAACCATCGTCAGAGTTGGCTTCTGTTTTTGGCTCAAACCAGCAAAACATTTTGCTGCCCAAAATTTGTGACTTTATGAAAAGAACATGACTTAGTTTCACTGTATTAAATTGTCAGCATAAGAAGTAAAAAGCTGTGAGAGAAATATGAAGCCAGTGAAGTTTCACAGCAGATTAATAAAGGATATCTGGAACCTCTGAGACATCTGGAATTAAGTATTTTTGGCTTGAATTTGAATTTCTGGAAATTTGTCATACCAGCAGTACAATTATGGACTTGAAGCACAACCCTAATAATCAAACGAACCCCCCCCCACCCCCCCCCAACATGAAATCCCTCCAATATAATTTCGGACTTAACCCTTTTTAATGGCTTAATGTCTGTGCAGCAGTGCGCTCCATCGACTTGAAAGACAATCATCTCCTGCAGAGACTCGAGGGAAATGTTGCACTTTAGGAGGACTGGGAGTCTCTGCAGGCTCAGCTGCTCCTCACTAAAATGCTAAGCGCACCGTGTGAGCCCGGCTGTGTGTTTGCAGATACGCAGCAGAGTTCGCCCTGCGGTGAAAGAAGACGTCCAACATGTCGGCAGAGAGGACACACCCACACACACACACACACACACACACACACACACACACACACACACACACACACACACACACACACACACA
>JAUESF010000050.1:5245950-5262876 GCA_032274765.1 Malacoctenus tetranemus
ACACACACACACACACACACACACACACACACACACACACACACACACACACACACACACACACACACACACTGTGACTGAAAACAAGCTGCAGATGTGAAAATAGATGTTTTTGCAGGCTTCATTGTATGTTGTATGTCCTGCCTAACAAGCTGTATCAGTGTGTGTAACATTTTTACTGTGTGCATTTATCAATCATTTGTTTTATCTCATCTGCCGAATGAAACAGAAAAGCAGAAAAAGGAGGTCTCATATTTTTACGCTGGAAAATTGAGAGCACCTATTGTAACTGTTGTATCTCAGTGACCATGGCAGGTACATGTAACAATAAAAATATTTTTGTTCAAAGTTTCAGGTGTTTTTTTTGCGCTCCCGCGCGTCTCCCGTCTGGTTGGAGCGGGCGGAGAGGCCAGATGGACGGACTGCTGACAGTGTTTCTCTGGAGATTAAAGCCTAAAGCTGCACCGCTCGGTAAACGCAGCGGCCTAATATATCAGCATGGGTTAACAAACCTCCCAGTGCAGATAACACTTCCAAACATGAGAGAGCTGCAGTCCCGACGAGGATGTTTCGTGTGCACAATTCCTCTCGAAATGTTGCTCGCTGGCTTTATCGGCTTTATCAGATTGGGTGGTGATCGGCGTGCGAGAGGCACATCCCTCCTTGTTTGTCTCGACCAGTTTGTTGGCTGCCAGACAGACGCTGCTGCTGCTGCTGCCGACGCCTGGGCTGTCAGGAGACTTCATATCCATGTGAGGAGGAAATGAGAGCGTCTGATGGCTACTGATAGAGGCAGGATCGGAGCTGCTGGACTCAATATTAGAGATGGAAGATAGGAGCAGCAAAGGGAAAACACTGCATGAATGAGTGACGTATGAAGTGTTTGATACTTTATGCAAGGATGGAGGACGTGAGCAGGACTGGTTGTTCTGTTTGAGCTGTAAAAGATACGCAGTGAAGTCAAGTTATTCTATATCATGTCTGACACGAATAAAGATGTTAGAAGCTTTTGCAGTTACAAAATAGACGATACAAATCAGGATAATGGGTGTTGTTGTCTAACAGGGTGTCCAACATGAGGCCTTTGTGCCAAAAACAACCAATAAAAGGTTCAAATCAATAAAAATGACCGAGTCTTTCCGTCCATAGTGGGGCTGTTTCATTAGGAGCAAAGGTCACGACGTTACGCCGAGAACCAGAACCGACCAGCAGATGGCAACAATGAACCGTGATGCACCAGTGAAAACTAGCAGAAAAATGGCTTGCAAATTAGCATTAGCATCATGGGACACCTCCTTCAAAGGGTGAGTTGGCTGAAGATGCTAAAGGCTGCAGGAGTGCTAAGTCCTGAGAAGCAACAGGGTGACGTCCAGCTTCAGAGTTTCTTCTGTGAATGTTGTTTTCCAGGAGTTCATGTTTGTATGTTTTTGCAGTAAAAATCTGTCAGAGAGGTCAGACTGTATGTTTACATTTTACAGGCTCATTTTTATTGATATCAAATAACTGTTTTGGGAACTTGAATTCCTATGACCTAGATTTACCTCATCTTGTATATGTTACTGTATATTTTGCTCGTGTACACTTCACCCAATGCTTCAACAGCATTTTTCAACAGGACTGGGAACTAAAGTCACCAGCAGATGGAAGTAGAGGAACATTATTGGGTTAACTGAGAGCGAGAGAGAGAGAGAGAGAGAGAGAGAGAGAGAGAGAGGTGTAACACATTCAGGCTGTGATCAACTACAATAGAACCAGATCAGATTTGAAATAAAGATTTTACCCTCTCATCTAGTTTCCTGCAGCCTCTTCAGAGGTTTTTGCTCACAAATGAATCCAGTTCCTTCACCAAGTCATTTTCTTGTGTTAAAAAGGAGACATTTAAAAAAATCTTCTCAGCAATGCTTTGTTCACGTTTTCACCAACTGAGTCTGACCAAACCAGGAAGCACAACTGCGGGTTAAAGGCGTTTCTTCGACTCTTCTGTGGTGGAAACAGTACTGAGGCCTTTGGTGCCCTTCACCAGCGAGGAATCACGCTGCTGCACCTCTCCTTCAGGTGAAGAAAGGGCTGACTTTATTAAATGGTCTTGGAAAACAGTGGGGAGCGTTTTAGGAATCAGCTCTAGGGGGCACTGCGTCATCATCATCATGTGGGGAGAGAGCGAGGAAGAGAGAGAGAGAGAGAAGCAGAAGTGGGGAGGGAGGGAGAGAGCAGAGGGGGGAGAGAGCAGAGGGGGGAGGAGGGATGATGAATTCCATTTCTATTCTGCCTTTAATTCAACTGTGAAATTCATAACTAAAAGGCAGTTCTTCTTTTCTTCTCAGGTACTCCTCTGAAAGGCAGAGTGCTGCCACTGCTGCTGCATCACTCCTGGGTTTCATCATCACACCTCAACCGAGTGAGAGAGAGAGAGAGAGAGAGAGAGAGAGAGAGGGGAAAAAAGAAACGTGGCCAGCGGGCAGAGAAATGTTGCTTGATATAACATATTGATCTGGTCTGAATTTGAGAACAAGAAAGACAGTTAAAAAAAGAAACGAGCTAAAGAGGTGGAAGTTCATTAGGGAAAGATACACTCCGAGACGCTCGCCGAACAACTAATGAGCCACGTGACAGCACTCATATTATCCTCTGCAACATTAAAGATGATTCTTCTAATTAACCCCTGACACATGCCGGGAGAACGCAACGGCATGTTTATGGGTTACTGCAGCTAACCAGCACTGCTCGTCACAGGACTAACAAACCTGGGAGGGGCCTCAGGAACACAGCACGAGTCAAGACAGGACCAAAACACCGGGTTTTTTCCACTTAAAACATTTTTATTACAGACAAAAGAAAAACAAAAAGAAGTATTTGTGACACAAAAATGAATCTAATGCTGGTACATCAGTGATGCACCACCACCAACTTCTGAAAAAATATTTATTATCTAATAATCATGTAGTTTAATCAATAATAATAATAATATAATAATAATAATAATAATAATAACAATTTGATTGAAAATAATGCACCCTGATGAAAAAAAGCCAAAATGTTACTTCATATCATTCATAAATAGATGTCAAACCTGCGATCAAATTAAATAGAATGACCATATTGTAAAACATGATATTTAACAAAACAAAATGGGTTCTTTCATCACTGGCTTTACAAATTAAAGAAGTACGTTTGGCAGGTTTATACACAAAATTATAATTTCTACCCCCATGAATGTTCGTCTGAAACGCAAATCCTGCTACAGTGAAAAATAAAACAACCCCAAAATATCTTAAGAACTTTTTTTCTTCGCAAAAAAAAAGAAAAAAAAGATAAAGATGAGTTCAACACAATTTCTAAAACACCTAATAAAACTAGTCAAAAACTTTAAAACCCACTGTTATGTTTTTTTCTTTAGTAACATTTCACATTTAGCAACTTTTTTTATTCACCTGTACAAGTGGTGTTGGGGCTCGGGGGGTTGGTGGGCGGGGTTACAGGTGTGGGGGGGTGGTCCTTACTGACCGAGAGTGGGAGGGGCTAAGAGGAGAGGGTTTTTTTCGACCTGTGACCCCTACAGTTCTGTAACGTCCTGAGGCCATGTGAAGAGGAGAGAGAGAGAGAGAGAGAGAGAGAGAGCAAGAGACAGAGAGAGAGAGAGAGAGAGAGAGAGAGAGAGAGAAAGAGAGAGCGGCGCCCTCTATCAGAGTTCCGCCATTGGGGGGAGGAAACTGAGCGTTGTCTCAGTCTCTTTCGCGTGTCCCTCGCTTTCCGAGAGAAACAAGACCAGTGGACACAGTTTGAGTTTTTAGTGTGTGTATTCCCTCACTGAATCCGCCTGCATGAAAATCACATAATCAAACGGAAAAAAAAGGATGTTAAAAAAAAGCAAAAAAATAAAAAGCAAGGGACTGCAGCTAAATACACACGTAAGAGGAATCCATTTTGGTGATATTTACAATCACTCTGTGATAAATAAAGGAAACGAGGGAGTCCTTTACTAAGGTCAGGGATGATTTACAAATGTCTTTATGTGTGTGTTGGTGTGTGTGTGTGTTTGTGTGTGTGTGTGTGTCTATACCTTCATTAAAATGTTGCTTTGCTGTCACTCTGCCAGAGTGTTTCAGTCTAAAGTACAAACACCCCCAGTGAGGTGACTAAGTTTCTAGTTTTCCTGCATTCATTTTTCTACTCGAGACCCCAACACTGAGAACGCTTTAAGCATTTCATCTCCCCAATCAGGGCAGTCCATGGCAAACGGAGAGTGATGGGAGTGAAGAGAAGAAAAAACACCTTTAAAAAAAAAAAGGAAGAAGAAGAAGAAAAAAAGGAAAACTAACTCCAAAACAAAATGAGAAGACTTTTTTTTTTTGGTCTTCATTTCCAGTATGTTGGCATGAGCTTAAAGCTCGCTGCCCTCTCGAAAAAATGGAAAGTTCACTGATAAGGAAAAAAGAGAAAAGCCAGAGAGGAGCCTCGGGCTTCTGGCCGATCTAAGTGCTTGGCAAATAGGTGAAGTTACTGTAGCAGTCTTTGGGATTTTCAAAATCCATCAGAAAAAAAAGAGAGAAAAAAAAGAAGAAGAAGAAGAAAAAAACCCAAATGGTGTAGAAGCAGATACATCGATGATGTTGTTGTAATGTTAGAAAGCTCCCTGGAGTCTGACATTTGGAGGTCTTTCAACTTCAAGTGAGGTAGAGAGGCTTGTCCCGAGCTCCCATGCCACTGCTGGGGAGGAAGAGAGAGAGACAACTGTTTGAATGTATCTGGATGTATGGATCTGACAACGCTCACATTTTACTGGCAAATCTCTGTGAGAGAGAGAGATTGGAAAGCAGCTCCAAAGCAAACATAAAAGCTGTCAACAAACCGAAAACAAACAGACATCAATAAGTACGAAGTCGAAAAATTGCAGATCGCTTGGCACTCCAAATGTCAGATACAAAGTCGGTTCGCCACTTATCCCGCCAAGCACACTGGAAATAATTCGGTACCCTCTAAAACGCCAAAACACAATGATCTGAGGCAGAGTGAAGGTTTAAGCAGAGACTCCTTCTACTTCAAAGGGCCTCTAACGTGATTTGACCCAGGCGTGATCCCGCGTGACACGCAGATGAATCAGCTCTTAAATACGGCAGATACTGACTTCCTGCTCGGCTGCATCTCCCAGTCGAGGAGCAACACCCGAGTTCCAGGTGTGAGACAAAACATTCGTCTTGTGCTCGCTCCAACGGCTTGATTCAATAAGGCAGTGTGTGCTGAGCGAAACACAAGGAAACTTAATTGGATGTCACACTCTTTGCAGGCTGGGTAATAGCATTGTTCTACTGCGGCATTACTCATTTCAATTTCAAGGAGATGCTCTGCTTTTGCGGGGAAATTGCAGTTTATGATTAATACTGTCTGAGTCTCTGAGTGTGAAAGTGAAGTGGTTTAGACTAACTCATTTGGAAAATGAGGAACTGTCAGAAAACTACTTAGTATTCTCAACAATCAGACGTCCTGGATTGCACTGAGATGGACGGAACATTTGATATTGGATTAGTGTCTTGTGGCGTACTTTATTAAACTCATCATACAAAAATTTGCACATAACCGGCGACTGATGTCGGTGATGGACTGGCAACCCGTCCGGGGCGCAGCCACGCAGCATCCTCCTATCGGTGGAGAGAGCCTCAGACAACTCTCCGACGAGAGAGGTTACATCAGAGATTCCCAACCTTTGTCCCTGATAACTCCCCCAAATTACCACATCCCCCCTCATACAGTGAAGCCAAACTGGCATGAAGACACTTGCACTAACATATAAAAGCAGGAACCTTACTGCTTCCAGGAACCTGTCCTACATCCTGTTTTATGTTCCATAAAGTGTCTTACGCTGGTTTATTTATAAGTTCCTCGGACCCCCCGTGATCTCTCAGGTCCACCCAGGGGAGCCCCGGATCTCAGGGTCGAGACCACTGATAAAGGGAATAGCCGATGTTGGTTTCCCACTGGAAGCGGTGCCACCAAGCGACCCCCGGCTCCACCTTTCACATGAGTTGGAGGCAGACTTCAATATTGCACTGGGATGCAGGTTAAATACTGTAGCTAACAGGGGAGACCGTGGGAGGCTCTAGGTGACAGGGTTTACCAGTGGGCACAGTTGTGGTTAGACTGCAGAGTGATGGATTGGAGAGCTTTGGAGGGAGATAATCCCGCCACCTTTCACCCAAAAGCCCCACTGCCATCCCAAGGTTCTGGAAACCTCACAAATGGGAGGCTACTGGGACCACTGGCCTCTAAACTGCAGCAAGACTTCAATTTCTGCCCACCATGCCATGCACTTTTTACTCCTGCTGCCGTGTGAGTGTCCCAGTCCTCAAAAGGTTTATTCAATTCAATGAGAGGAATCACGTCCTCCAGTTTACAGGAAGACTTCAAGGTTCAGGACTTATGATCAAAGCATTAAAAAAAAATCATTCATTCACGATAATATCAGACACAAAATGCAAAGAATGAACCAGTAGTTTCATCAGTCCCAGTCAGTCATTCAAGCCTGCAATTGGATCAAGTTAGCAAAGTTTGTGACCTCTAGCAATGCCCAGCTCGACTGCTCTACTTTTACTGTTTCTACTGGTGTGACGAGCTCACCCGCAATGGTTGGGTCCACAGTCCCTGTTGCAGTACTCGCCATCCCAGTCGTGGTTCTGGCCGTGCACTGGGTTGGGTGCTCCTGGAGACTGTGAGCCCCCGACACTGTTCTGGTATTCAGCCTGAATGTGGGAGAATCCCTGTGGATCGCAGGCGGAGACGTTACACCACGGTACATCCGCAATGGCAACACATTAGGGCTCGCTGAACCATGAGTGGGGCCAAATACCGACCCCCATCTCCCCCAATTTCCTTCAGCTGCTTTGTTAAAATGGTTTGGAAAATAACACTCCTTACTCGACACTCTTTTGGCTTGGAGACTTTTTCACGGAAAGTGATGTTTTGTTTTTTTCTTTCCACAGCTTCATGTTTTGTCAGTTAAAGCAGCAACTTCGATGATATTATGCTAAGAAGGTGAAAATTAAATTTCCTCCTTTGGAAACATCAACAGTTGAAATTGCGGGGCAAAAATCTAGGTTTGACAAAGCACAACAGCATGTGAGCTTGTGAGCGTCACACTAATACTCTGTTTAAAAGCATTCAGTTTAATTCAGCTTTATTTACGTTGCGCTCGTTACAACAAAGCTGCCTGATGGCTCTTTACATTGCGTTGCGTTTGAAGGCGCGCCATCGGGTTTAGGGGAATACTGGTAAAACCAACCTGTTGGCTGAGAGGAGGGGAGTGCAGAGGCGCCTGGAGCCCCATTTGGTGCGAGATGATTGGCTGTGACTGCTGCATGCGGATTGGCTGGTTGAGCAGCGAGCTCTGGTGCAGGGAGAGCTGAGCGTGTGGGTGAAGAGGTGGGCTGATCTGGAAGGGTGCTGGGGGAGAGGCACTCATGCTGGGTGGGAGCATTTGAGACTGGCTGAGGGCGGGACCCAGGGCGTGGCGGGGCGGGCCGCCGTAGCTCTGGAGGTCTGACAGGGGGAAGGAGCCCGGTGGGCCCAGGTAGGGTGAGGAGGGCTGAGGGGGCACACTATACAGGGGCTGCTTCGGGGGCAGCAGGTGGGAGGGCTGGCTGGTCTGCTGGGCACTTTTTGGTTCAGGGTCATTGTACGTCTGTGGATTAAAAACACAAACACATGATGACGGTTAAAATACGCAACAGCAAAATAAAATCCGCTTTCAACACAGAAACACGATACATTGAACTGTATGTCGTATTTAAAGAAGCAGCCATGATATTTCTAACAGGAGTTTCTGTACTGACTTGTTTCATATAGCTGGTCAGCTAGCATGCTAACCAGGAAGTCTGTTCTGTCTGTTCATCAGAAGAACTATGAGTGTTGTTGCCAGTCTTCCAGGTATTTTTTTTTTTTTGGGGGGGGGGGGTGTTCAAGTGATGGAAAAATTATCAGTTTCTTTGTTCAGATGTAGTTCACACTAAATCAGTGAGTTTCTACCTCGATACAGGCTAAGCTAACCATTCTGCTGCCTCACCTTAGCACAGGCTGGCTGTAGCTGTGGGCTGGATCTTTTCTTTTTTTTTAATTACAAAGATAATAAGCCTTTCACTCAATATGGTAATTTTGCCGGAGGATTTACAAAAGCTCACAAACTTTGCATACATAACTGTCATTATTACTGTCGTCAAAGTGGTTCAGATTTCAGTGTAGTTTGAATTCTTTATCCACAGGATTAATGCAACGGCCCGACTCTCACGAGAGTGGGTGGGGACTGGGTCAAGGAAGGAAACTACAACGCTTGAGTGTGATTTCCATGCTCCATGCTGACAGCATCATCTGCTCCTCTATGGACGGACCACCCTGGGTTATTCGACTGTGTGTATGTGTGCAGCAATCCCATACAGAATGTTACACTTGATCATTTATTTTCAACTACATCACACACTTTCAAAGATTTTTTTGAAAAAACAAACCAAAGAAAACATGGTGGAGGTCTCAAAGGCGACACTGCTCAGAAGGAAAACAACAAGCAGCACCAAAATCACAGAAACTTGACCTTTCTCTGTGAGGACAGTATCGCTCTGAGCAGGTGCAACATGCACAAAATACCCACAGCTCCACCTCCACCTCCACCCTCTCCAGGCCCCAGTGATGAGCTGTCAGATTGCTCATCTTCAGCCATCAGTGTTGATTAGAAGGTAATGGAGCCCATTTGTATGAATAGAGCTGGGACCGAGGTAATGATCAATAGACACCTTGACAGATAGATGGGGAAAAGAGAGGGACGCGCACGCCCGCATGCATACACATGCGCTCGTGCACGAGCCCGTGCGCGCACGCATACACAGATGCATATATGCAGGAGGCCAGGCAGAGAAATGAGGCTGTTTGCCTGCAGAACAAATGGAATGACAAAAGGAATCTTCCCCACACTACATTGTGTGTTGTTAATACAGGACGGCACTAAACAATGCGATCCACAGACCTCCTGCCCGCCTTTCCTTATCTCTCCTGCTACCAGGATACGCAACGCCATCATTCATCGGGCAAAAAAGGGTGTCATAGATCTGAATTAGCACAACGTGTCAAAGGTGGAAATAGCAGCGAAGGCAGCGATTGCCTGTGTTGATTTTGATGTACTTCCTGTTGCAGATGATCCGAGTAGGAAATCGATGATCTAATGTATGACACAGGTGTCGGCGGAGGGTAAATTTGGGTTCGCTATTTTCTGAGGATATTTACAGTGTGTGTCGGATTTACATCTGATAGCAGGCGCCGCACATGAGAGAGGGAGAGGGAGAGCAATTATTTTTTATACTCCACATCCACATAAACGGCCATATGTGTGCTCTGACTGGCTGACCCCTCCCCCAACCCCTATATCACCATACAGCTACAAATCCCCACCCCCCAATCGGCACCCTATGGAAATCAGGTATTGTTCCAAACACGGTTGGATCTCTTTGCATCCCTCCCCAGCACCACCTCCAACAGCACCATCTCATCCTAAAGGAAGCCACTCCCAGCCCATTAGCAGGGATTTTCCATCCAATCCATCATCAGTCTTAGCCGGGGCATGTGTGTCATAAGTGTTACCTTGGAAACCAGACTGGCTCGGTATGCCGCCAAGGCTTTCAGGTACTCTTTCTTGGCCGCCTCGGTTTTCCTCTTGTAAGCCTGCGAAGAAAAAAGAAAAAAAGAAAACACAAAACAAAACAAAAAAAAAAAAACAAGAGGCTTTGGGTGAGAAGAGAGGTTGACATACTCATAAAGGTGCAGACACACATCTGTCAGTACACACATACACAAACTGTTTTTTTTATATTGCTCAATCTAACACTTTCTTAAACACATTGTGCACACATTATACACACTCGCACACACACATGTCCTTAATGTTTCCCTTTCCATCAGAGCCAATGGTACAGAACACCTCTATTTCCTCATCACAGCACTAATACTCCCTCATCTCAATGTGTCTCCTTCTATTGTAGCAACACATCATTTCCATTCCAATCCACCTAGAGAAATGAACTGGAACTACTCTCTCTCTGTCTCTCTCTCTCTCTCTCTCTCTGCCGCTCTCTCTCTCTCTCTCTCTCTCTCTCTCTCTCTCTCTCTCTCTCTCTCTCTCTCTCTCTCTCTCTCTCTCTCTGTCCCTTCAGCCTCTACAATGGCCCTATCAGTTCTCTGACATTAGTGATAAACCAGGATGGCTGTTGTCATGCAGTGTGTTGCTGAGATGTGATCCCTTTGTGTGACTTTTGTGTGAAACTGCCTTCCACATTGTAACCGTGATGTACGGACTTCTGCCATGGCACAACAACCTGCTGCTGTGCTTTCAATCAATGCGGTGTGTTTGCATCAAGGATGTGGGTTTATGAGAGCACAGGAATATCTATGTATGTTTCTGTACGCAGGTGGCTGTTAGTGGATGAGCTATGTATATGTATGTATAAATATATACACAAATGTGAACGGCTGTGTAGGATACAAGGAGAATGACTGAAAATGAGGGTATTTGCTATAAGGGCTTTGACAACAATCATTTCTATTACACAAAACAAAAAGGATGGAGAAATATTACTTTCTTAGAGAGAGAGAGATGTGTTTATGTGTTGTTCCTCCTCTGATACGAGTGTTATTTACCACTACAAAAAAGGACACAATCACAAAGCTCTTACTTCGCAAAGTAGCAGCGTTGCTTTTTCCATGTGATGCTTTGTTCACTTGGAAAAAGTACTACAACTTCAATTTTTTTAACAAAAGAAAGAAATAGCATAAATTCACTGCAAAAAAAGTAAAAAAATCCCTAAAATATTCAGAGAAAATGCATCGGGAGTTTTAAATGGTCTGTATATAAAAAGATATCGACTTTATACTGTATCACACAAAGAGACTGCTGGTAACAATCTGGAACAGCTGTTTTGTTTTTTTTTCTTCCTTTAGTTGAATATTTATAAAACACGGCATCTTGACCTCCACCAACTTTGTCATCATTAGCACTTCCTACCTATTACTGCTTGGCTGGAGATGGAGTTAAACAGCAACAAAAAACGATAAATTGCACTCCCTGAATAGCCGAGATGCCCTTCAGCTAAATCCAAGGATGAAATGATATGTGGTGGGGGATCACTAATTCTGTATTCTGGGCAGGATCGAAATAGCAAACGGGAGATATAAATAAATAAGAGTGGAAATGAGAACTTCACACATCCCGGGCTTGTCAGTGGGCCAATGGAGACGCGTGGTGTGGAGGCTTCAGCAACGGAGGCTGGAGGGACGGAGGAAATGGGACACTACCTTGGCCCGAAGCATTGTGGGAGGTTTGCTTTGGCAAAAGACGATTTTTTTACCTCTTCTGCAATATTTTTGGAAAACGCCCTCGTGGTTTCTCTAAAGACGCTGCACCCGCGAAGAGAGACAAACCCAGCCGATGCCTTTGCGTCGCGGCAGGCGCAGAGCGACTGGAGCGACGGGGAGGATTTGTGTCAGCGTGTGTGTTCACATGTGATTGTTTGCTTTTGCAGGGGTACACTCGAACGTGAGTCTGCACGTATTTACCCACTGCATAACATATCGGCGCGAGACTCCTGCAGCCTCCTCAGGCATGTTTGTATTTTTCCCACATTGACCATTTTCTTGCCCGTAAAACGTCCTACTTTGTTGGTCTCAGACTGTTTTATGGCTATTGTTGCGCAGAGTTCTCTACCCCCCCCCCCCACTCCCCACCCTGCCTCCTCTTCCCTTTGGTTGAATTAAATTTAGAAAGAAAATCATTTTAATGAGAGTCAGGGGAGTGGGGATAAACGGATGGATTATCTTTAGAAAGAGAAGAACTAGCTCATTAAGGTGAGCTGTATCTCACAGCAATGTTCTGGTAATTACACAGCAGATAATGCCAACCGAAGGCTGCTCCCCTGCTGCAGCACACGCGCCATCTGCTGGAGGAACCAGAGTGGATTTGGGCTGCGCGCACGTTTGAGAGGACGTAAAAGTACCACGCAAATATTTCACGGAGTTCTTTGGTGACGCAACTGGATCAGAAAAGTGTCTGATCCCGAAATCATTGCTTTCCACTGTCGGACTTCAGCGATCAGGGAATCAGTCTGGGATCACAATGACAGTGGAACAATGCAAACCTGCAGGAGAATCGTGGTTAGTTCTACGAAACTGTGGTGACCAAACTCTTTTAGATAGGAATTCATACAAGAGCATCTTTACATGGAATAGTTTCAAATAAGTAAAAGATGATAAAGCGCATCATGTTTTTGGGGTTATCCATTGCATAAATAATGCAAATATAAATATCAATTCATACTTTGAAACTCAGTCATGTTTGTTCTTTACTATTTTGTTTGACTTTACAAGGGTACAAGTGTATGAAAAAAAAAGCTACGACTGAATCAAGACCTGGTATGAAGCTGTCATTTTTCAAAATAAAATATGACAAAGATCAACTCTTATTTCAAAGAATACAAAATAAAATCTCGTTGATTTCTGTGTGGACAGACACTAAATGAACCACGACCAGGAGGAACCATGAGAAACTGTGCACGTGCTTGAGGTTGTGACTTGAGGTTCGTATCGTTTCAGGTTGCTGCCTCACACATTAAATAGGTTGACACTCGGTAGTGTTCCTGTGTATTTAGTCCGCACTGAAACATCTGGTACCTGCTTCTGTTCCTCTCCTAGGCTGTCCCACATGGAGGCCACGATCTTGGAGACGTCTCCAAAGGTGGCGTTGGGGTTCTGGCCCTTGATAGCTGCCTGGGTGTCTCTGAAGAAGAGCGCGTACGCTGACACGGGCTTCTGCGGCTCGTTGGGGTCCTTCTTCTTCTTCTTTTTCTGAGGTTTGGGTTTGGGCTTCATCATGTCCGCCGAGCCTCGCTTCTCACCGCTTATCTGGAGACGGGACGGGGGAAAGAAAAGAGGGGGACAAATGAGGGACTGATGGTCAACATTCAGCTGATGTTCCTGTCAAAGGAAACACGAGGAGTTGCTCATTACGTGTTGCATTCTGGGGCGCGATGCACGGATGAAATGCCCTTTTTTTCTCCAAGGTTAGAAAACATACTGAGAGTTTCCAGAGACAATGCAACATAATTCAATAAAAACCGAAGCTAAAAGCCTGTCAGGTGAACACGTCTGTTTCAGCGGTGCGGCGGGGAGTGTTCCAGAAAAAAAAGAGGGACAAATTAGGAATGAGGCGAGATTAATTAGGATTTAATCTGCAGCTGCTTCACTCGATTTCATGCTGGTAGCATTTTATCAGTCGTGAAATCACGGAATTCATGAGCGTTTGATATTTGCTTTTGCTTTTTCCTCTTTCATGTAAAACCACAAAGAATTCGGAAAACGCGCTCTGAGGAAACCGTCGGAAAAAAAGAATTAAAGACTTATTTTCTGCAGAGGACACGCCCAGCCAGTCTGTCAACAATAACGCGCTGCAATTTCGCTACATTTTCAGGGGGCCGAGCTGTTCACATCTGTTTGATGTACTCGATCCAATACACATGAATACATTTTCATTTTCCATGAAGGGGCTTTGACTGGGAGTCAAATCCAGGTCACCTGATTCTGGATGTGATTCTGTATGGAAATTGCCTTCTTTGCTGAGGAGAGAGCATGTGGGAGAGAGGGAGAGAGAGGGCGAGAGAGCGAGAGAGCGAGAGAGAGAGAGAGAGAGAGAGAGAGAGAAAGAGAGAGAGAGAGAGAGAGAGAGAGAGAGAGAGAGAGAGAGAGAGAGAGACAGAGAGAGAGAGAGAGAGAGAGAGAGAGAGAGAGAGAGAAAGAGAGAGAGGGAGAGAGAGAAAAGAGAGAATGATGAGGAGAGGGGATGCAGTGGAGGGTGGATGGTGAGGAATAAGTGAAGGCTTGATGCTGCCATTAGTATCAGTGAAACATCAGTTAACCTGATGTTCTGGTTGCTACGCGGGCAGAAAAAAAAACCACAACAATCAAATTTCCATCCATTTGATCAAAGATTTAATGACTTGCTGAGTAAATAACAAAATAAATTGCTCTTATAACAATTGAAGGATGTTTATGTGGACTCAGTGTGTTTGCAGGCTTTGCAGAGATCTGGTAAAATCCTGCTCGCTTCCCCGAGTCAAATGACGACGGCGTATTTGGCACCGAGGACGGGCTCCTGTTCTATCAGGCAGGTTTTTTTTCTTCTTCTTTTTTTTTTTAAACAATTCTTAATGTTTGCTCGTATGCAGGGATTCGGTGGTGAAACTCAGAAAAGAGGGAGAACCCACCATGAAAAGGACTCGTGGTCCCCGCGCGAGTATCAAACGGCAACATTTAAAGACGCTCATCTCCGTCTAATGCATACTTATCACGAGATTAAGCAACGACCATGTTTTCTCTCTTCACTGTCAGTTGGAAAAACAGGAAGCGACTGCCTTTGAAAATTGCATTGTTTCAGCGGAGCATTTGCCAAACAACACACTGTATTCCACACAGCATGAAATTAACTAATCAAAATTCAAGGTCCAGGAGCACATTTGGCAGCTAAAGAAAAACTTCAAAATGGCTTTTGTGCTGTGCGTAAATGAATGAATGTTCCCATTCAGGGCGATGCGAAAGTATTGCTTGTCTATTTCACAGCTTACAGGTAATATTCATTTCTTTCTGTACGAGCGTGCGTGCTTTCATTAAAAAATAATCATCCTTCACTTTCAGGCAATGAGGCAGAAGACAGGCATTTGAAACGACATCTGTTCCACCCGAGCCTTTGAAGTGAAAATAGAATAAACTGAAGGTAGAGCTAATGGAATGACAAAATAGGAGGCAAAAAAAAGAGGGCTAAATAATCTCCAGGAAAATTCACATGTATTCATACAGGAGGGGAGAGTGATGACACACAACAGCTTGCAGCAGCTTGCAATCAACCAGCAGCAAAGGAACATTTTCTCTCACTTTATTCCTCATTTCTCCTCCTATAATATGAAACTCATGTTTGTGAAGTGAGGTGTGCACCGAGGAAGGCGAAACAGCGACAAATCTGAAGGACTGGAAATAATACGGAGGGATGCCTTGAGAAGTCCACTTCCACCTCAACAATAACTGACAACGCTGCTCAATCTGCGACGTGTTATTAGCTCGTCTTGATTGGAAAAACTGAATAAGTCCACCTTCAAGCAGATCAATATCTGTTTTTATTTTTTTTCCCCTCATCGCGTTTCAAAGTTCATCTCTTGTGCCAGGTTCGAACAGTTCTTTCATTCCTGTCTGAGAAAAACAAGATTAAGTGCGAAGTGTCTCAATATCCTGTGACAAAATGATTGCAGCGTTTTCCTGATCCGACAAAGAAACCACAAAGTGCCGCCTGAGTTTACTGTAAGCAGCTATTATTTTCTGATTCATGCTCAAGTTCTCTTTCTCATTTCTGGAGAAAAAAAGCAAAAGCCCCCCCCCCCAAAAAAAAACAATTTCCTCTCTTCCCAAATTAGAGTGTTTTACTTGCTGACTTCTCCAATTATTAACGCTGGATAAATAAATATCGATCACGCAGCAACAATATCAACCTCATTTTCTGGGCTTTCTCCTGCAGGTGCTGAGAAGCAGCAATGATTACGATGGCTGTTGTTGTCAGTTGCAAAGAAGGAGGCAGGCGCCTCCATTATTCATGATGCAACATCTTGTGGCTGCAGTGCATGCTGGTCTATTTTCTGATTCTGTCAGCGAGGCGATGGGTAACTGGTGCTCTCCTGCAACGGACACTTCTCTGATGTAAAGCACGAGACTGAGGAGGTCAATGACGCTGATTCATATTTTCTCGCTGATGGACAATTGTCTTTTTGCGCTGTGCCGACGTCTTCCAGCCCGAAGACGTTTTGACACGACATGAGCTTCATTCATTGGATTTACTGCACTCGGTCCCTGCTGAGTAAAGACAGGGGACACCCTGGACAACCAGTCAGTCAACGGAGACACATGACCACACACACTCACAACTGTGGACCATCTGGTGTTTAAGGTTGACCTCATGTCCATGGACACTGAGGCATCATCATGAGGAACATGCAAACTCCACACAGACAGGACCTCCACGCTGTGACAGCACAATGCTCCCTACTGACCGACACGTTTTCCACATACTGGAACCTGGAAATGTCGCTTTGCTTTCAGGACACAGAGACACCGAGCTCCTGGCTGTGACAGGGTGATATCTCTGTGTTTCTATACATCCTGGTGTGGTGCGAGCACCTGGTCCAACGTCTGCTCTCACTCAATATTTCCTCAGATTATTGCTGGGAAGGTGAATGATGGAGATACTTTGCATCGAAACAAAACCACAACAGAGGTTAATCAGGTGTCATGTCAGTCTATCACGAGCGCAACTTCCATTCCGATGACAGCTTAGAGTCGAAATAGAAAAACACATTTGTAAAACAGCTTCAGGCCTTTTTCCATCCATATGTTATTGGAGCTATTGAAGTTAACAGTTCCTATAAAAGAACAACACAACATCCAAACCTACAACGCAACCTTTGAGTATTAAAAACACGGCGGTGCTTTTAATTCCAAGTAAAAGCGTTAAATTCGATTGTTAGTGGTGTAACCTAATTCCTCACACGCACCGCTGCGGTCTCGCCAAAGACACAACAACGTAAGGACCACCAGAAGCAGCTCCTGGTTGCTGCTATGTAGGAGCAGCATGTGCAGTACAGGCTGGCAGAGTCTAAATATATATTTGTGCACAGCTTTCAGCAGCAAAAGATGGAACTATAGTGTCAGCCTCGGCTTGTTCATCCCATCAGCATTTCTGTTGTTTGACAGCAAGAAAGAGAGATGGAAGGGATGGTAGGTGGGGAGGGGGAGGGGGCGAGAGAGAGAGAGAGAGAGAGAGAGAGAGAGAGAGAGAGAGAGAGAGAGAGAGAGCGGGCGGAGGGGGGG
>JAUESF010000050.1:5262976-5287941 GCA_032274765.1 Malacoctenus tetranemus
AGAGAGAGAGAGAGAGAGAGAGAGAGAGAGAGAGAGAGAGAGAGAGAGAGAGAGAGAGAGAGAGAGAGAGAGCAGTGAGGAAAGTGAGGTGCACACAGAGAGACACAGAGTTGATGTAAAGACACGAGATAAAAGCAGAAGGGGGGGTTGGACGGGGGGGGATGGAACGATGTAGAAAAAGAAGGATTGATAACAACGAGGAGGGAAGAGTCGAGGCCGAGAGCGTCAAAGAGTTTAAGAGACATGAAAATTAGACAATAAAACCAGGTAATAGCATGGGAGAGAGTAAAAGTGTTTGTCCAATCATTTCCTCTGGAATATATGCATCATGATCATCATCATACACACTGAGGAGCAGAGTGGGGAGTGCTGCACGCTGTATCGATTTCAAAAGGCCATAAAAACAAACAGGAACTACTCTGATGTGACGCATAGATGCACTCACTCTTTTACAGTGATGGCCCAAAGACCAAAGCATGATGCAGATAGCGCGCGCAGCACTAAATCATATCTGAACGCCAGACACTTCGGAGGTCCGCGCACATTGTTCCAAAGGGGTTTAAAGCGGCTGTAAAACGCGAAGGCGCACACAAGCATTGGCTGGTGGCAGGTTGGTGTACGAGCATCCACTGAGAACACGGGATAAAACCATTCTACATGCAATTCTTTTTTTTCGGGGGGGGGCTCACAAATATTATGTGAGTGTGCGCCAGTTTGAAGAACGAGACAAAATACTTGCACTCGTCAGCAGCTGACTGAGATACAGAGGAGGCTTTTCAAACCGGCAGTTCAAGAACATCAATCGTAGGTCGCTAGTGAAATAATCTTTGATCAAAACCTGAATGGCAGCAAAAAAAAAGGAAAGAAGAAGAAAGAAACAGAAAAAAAAGGCAGTAAAAGACATAACTGGCTGACTTCTCCACAATGCGTCATCTACCACTGGTTTTCTCAAACGCGGTCGGGCCTGTGAAGATGGAGATAACAGAATGTACTTTTCAAGTTGCACGGACGTTGTGTTTGACACGCTTAATGTAAGAAAAAAAAAAAACATATTTCAAATCTTTCTCCTCCAAATGTGAGGGCGGCTCCGTGTCCGTAAGCACAAACTACCTCAAAACGATTTAGCCGTTAAAGCAGAAGCTGCAGCATCAAAAGCAAAAAGTGGACGACCGGTCACAAACTTTGAGTGCAGAGAACAAATTGAGTTCACGCTGCGTTCGGATGTCCCCCCTGCGTGTGCGTGGGTTCCCTCACGGAGACTCTGAGTGGTCTACGGGTGCGTGGTTATGTGTGTGGTGCCCTCTCGACACAGCACCCCTACCCTCGCCCAATCTGAGCTGAGATCAGCTACGACACCCCAGCGGGGGCCTCACATGGAAACGTGATAGAGAGAGATGAACGGATGAGTTCATCCTTAGAAACCTGCGACGGCTCGTCTGGTCGCTGGAACGCAGCAGGGACGAGCTGTCTGGAAGTCCGACACGTTTCTACCTCCAGCTCGCCCGTTTTACGCATTCAGCTGTTACAAAGCAGCAACATTATAATTCTTAGCTCCTTTTGTGTCCAGCTGATGATTTTATTTTCAACAGAGTCTCTTATTTTTAGCTCTGTTTTTACTCCGCAGGGAAATATCTGTCTCCTTAACAGCTGAAAACTCCATTATTATCACCAGCTGGTTGCTAACCCGAGGAACCGCGCTAAGAGTACGATGGGTGGGATTTTTTTTTTGCTTTGTTTTGTTTATGCGCTTTTTCTCTCAATGAAAACAACCGCCTGCTGTCTGTGAAAATGACAGACGAAGGAAGCAAGACTCAATCGAAACGGGGACTTTTTGGAGCCCAAACAAAGTGTCCAGAGAACTTCGATCTGCACATGTTTCTCCTGCTAAGTCGATCTTGCTGTCGTCTCATCCTTTGAGGCCTTTTAAAATATTTGCGCGTAGAAAAACAACGTGATTAACGCACACGTGGTCCCGCGCAATAGATCTCTTTTACATAATGAGTCTGTGCCATGCATAAAGCGGAGAGGCAGAGATAAGTGCGTCCGCCGCTGTTTTTTGCGGGTTAATAAATAGATAAATGGTTCGCAGTGAAGCAGCAGCAGTGAGAGGAGAGAAAAAAAAAGAGGTGTAATTGTGCGACGGTTCTATTTCTCCAGCTCTGTCTTACGTCGCAGCCTCAAGGTAAAAGTGCATTTCTGAAGGCTGTGGAGTGCTGCAAAAATATTCAGTACAAAAAGCGATGGTGGCGTGCGTCTTTCATAGAGTTGGGGGGAGGGCGCTCCAAAGTCAGCCTGTTTCAAAACGCAGCCGCGTGTTTGTCAACCGAATCATTCATCCAGTTCCTTGCTGCTTGTAAGGACTCAGGCGGTACAGAAATGTATGATAAATGATGAATACTATCCAAAGTTTCGCAAACTAACAACATATATTTGAAAGATGTCAGTCCCCCCTCCGCTTGACTCTGCCATCAGATGATTTTGGAGAAGAAATAAACACCGCAGAGGTTTTTGAGAAAAAAACAGACAAAAAAAAAAAAGCGAGCGAGTCTTTGTGAAGTTAAGATAATTGGGGTGGGGATCAGGAGGGCTCACGTTCCTGTTTTTACAACGTGCATTTAGTGGCTCTTTTCGATATCATTTTCAACTCGGATTTCAAAGTGCACCTGCGTGTAATGCTGTCAGGACTGTTGCCATACGAGACGTTGGCAGGCAGGACGAGAATGTAAACAAAGCTGTTTGAGATCTGACTGCTTCAACCTTTTGTAAACCAACGCCGCCCGTCGATGCCGTCGAAGGAGTTCAGGATGCACGGCGGCTGTTAGAGTAGTTTCTTGGAAACTGTACGTGTAACAAACACAAGTGACTTTGGATTCAAGTGTGCACTAATTCTCCATATCTCACTCTACCTGTCACTTACTTTTTTTACAACCATCCTCGTGCGAGCCTTGTCTTTGTGTATCCCTGTCATCCGGCTCGCCGCGAAAGGCTTGATGGGCTAAAATATGTCTTAAAATATATACAGTGCCCCACTCATCTGGAAGCAATTACAGCTCCATGTCAGACTGCCCATCTGTAAGCAATGAGCAGGAAAGCATGTCAAAGCCACTGCACAGATCTCTGAGTAGAACCAGGCACTCGTCCAGAGAGCAGCACTCATCAAATAAAAAATACAGCCCAGCCCAAACAATAATGAACCGGAAGTGCAGATTCACGATCGCCATCTGAAAGACATGAAAGGACGCCAGTGGAAATCGCGTAGACCTGATCCATAAAGGGGCCATTATGGAATTTGTATGGAGTTCTGGTGGCGTGCCATTACAAATATACAACGTCTTTATGATGTGGAGTGTTTCCTTTAGTGTTCTCAGGCTGGCAGACTTGCACCACTGACCAGGCAATGCGGAGTCGGTTTCAAACCGACATTCTCGCCGCCCCAAAATTCTAATTCAAAGTAAAGCCCCCCCGCCCCCCCCTAGCTCATTGCTGAACTCCGCTGCGTGGTTCATCCGACTCTGGGAACGCACTGACTGACAGCGAGGAGGAGCTCCTCCCTCCGCGAGCTTCGCCCAACAGCACCGGACCTCCTTAATCAGTCTAAATTACAAAGTCGAGGCCCTTGAATTTGGTAATGTGGTGAAAACAGTGGCAAGCGAGAGCTAATTAGATTAACCGTAGTTTAACGAGCTGTTGGAGGGGCCCCTGCAGATTGGATTTTAATAAATAGTGGCAAAAGCATCTGCTATGCACTTCCTGGCTCTGCTGGCATCCTAATTGGCCCCAGTGGGTTGCTGTAGCTCAGCACCACACAGCGCAATTTAGGAGGAAGGGGCGGGGGGGCGGGGGGGGGTGTAAAATCCTCATCTCACGTCCAGGTATCTCTTGGAAATAAAATAAAAACGCATCTTTAGGATTGTTAAGCATTGACTGTGAAAAAATAGCCGTACGACACGAACACGGTTCCTTTGGCTTTTATCTCCTCACAAACTGTCAGGAAAATAAAGGCAACTCATCGTCTAAATCAAACAGATTTGAGCGTGCTCCTCTCTCGCTATTGTTTATTTTTCAAGAAGATATGCTCCCATGATGAGGTCTTTGTCGAGGCAACAGCACAGAGAGGAAAAACAATTAATCAAACATGAATGAGCGACCATAGCAGGGTTATTTCCATAGCAACAGCCCGAGGGGACAACTTGAACCCTTTAATGTGAGCTGGTGATGTCTCTTTGTAAACATCTGCGCAGCAGGGGGAGAAAGCCAATGAGAGAGCCTGGCAACAGAGGCATCACAGGGCAGCAACCTCTTGGTATCAATCGAAGTTTCCATTATCTAGTGTTGAAAGGACCAAAAAGTGCTCTGAAACATTGTATTCAGGAGCGTTTGGAGTTGATAAGCGTCTTTGTACTGCTGCTGTTAAATGTCCAAAGACACTGAAGTGTTGTTCAGCGCAGCTTGTCCTTGGTACAAAAAAAAAAAAACATTATGCAAATCATCAAAAAAAGAGTGATGTTACAAGAAATGAGCTAATTTTTCCAGACATAATTCACCTGCTTTTGCTCCTTGAAAGAATCGCTCCAAAACTGATTTCAAAGCCGTTTAGACAAAAGCAATTTCTCAAAGTTGTGCCTCTAACACGAGGCAACAAATCACAGTCATAATCCCTCTCAGACTCATGGCTTATGCAACCTGCAACCAGTAGGCTCTTTCAGCCTCCAGCTGTGTCCAACAGCAGGCTCCATACAAGTGCACAAACAGCTTTTATCAAGGGTTGCTTGCTGGTGGCCAAGAAAGGCACCAGACTAATTGTTATTTCACAATTCCAAGATGGGCCGGTGGGGAATTGTCGTCAGAGCAATCTGCTTTCTTTGTCCTCTGATATGATTAAAATGCATGAGTGAAATCTTCAAATTTACAAAAGGGATTTTAGTGCTGGCGTGATGTGCGCGCTGCGGAGGAAAAAAAGACAGCCGAGTGCGCAGAAAGTAACCTGATTGCAGCCTAAAAATGACTCGAGCACCATAAGTACCCCGTAGCAGGATAGTAATTCAGTTAACCACGAGGCTCTCAGCATATAACAGGGAACATGAACAGCCTATAGTTTTCAGTGGTTCATGCTCGAGTCAACAATCCTCGTCCAAATCCTCCGTCAGCTCTCAGTGAGAAGCGCAGGAATCAAACCCCAACGTCTCCACAACAACAAACCCCGCGACGGTCCTTAAAAGCTCAGCAAAAGATATGAATAAGAGCTTCTCTCTCTCTCTCTCTCCCTCTCTCTCTCTCTCTCTCTCTCTCTCTCTCTCTCTCTCGCCCTCTTCCTCTCACAGACTGAAACAGCTCATCAGTGACTCGGCTGTATGTGGAAGCTGGCAGCGCCACCACCACCACCGGCAGCCGCCGGGCCCCGTAACCTTCCTACAAACAGTCGCGTCCCAAACCTCATTGGTTCCTTGGGCGAGAGTAATGGCTTCTTTGCGCTGGGCTGCGCAGTGCTATTGTAGAATCACAGAGCGGTTAATTGAAACAAATGACTCTAATAATGGGACATTATCCCCACAGGCTGGCTTTGTGGTGGGCCTAATTAGCGTTGCGGTGGTGGCGCGGAGGACGAGTCACCACGCTGATCCCTCAAAGGAAGGAGCCGAGGCCCCCCCCCCCTTTTAAGTGGCCAGCACGGGATTCTCCCGCTTTACAGCGTGCGCGCGAGGATGCCGGGCTTTTTTTTTTTCAGACCCAGCGTGGTAAATGTAAACATGTTTAGTCAACCCTTGGGCTGATCTGAGGGTCCGGCTCTGTGTGAGGCAGCGGCTGCTTTTCCTTCCCGGCTCCTCGGCGCTTCCTGATTGAGGCAGCTTGAAAGGATTGAGGCCAGAGGAAGGAAATAATGCTCTAGGTTTTTTTTTTTCCATTTCTGCTATGATTGGATCTGCAACTGGAGGGACACATTTCTTGATGAAACCATGGATTGTTGTTTTTTAATAGTGTGAGTCGGAGAACGTTCAAAGACGCTTTAAAAAACTCACATCTTTAGATGTTTGTCCAAACTGCAATCACAATATAGAACACAGAAAAAAAAAACGTTTTATCGCGTTGATGAGCCTTGAACCAGTTGACAAACACGTCTTTACTTGGCTGTCATTTCGAAACTGTTGTCAGTGACTTGTTTTTAATTCCCTACTTGATTAATCAACTAATCATTTCAGCGATTATTAGGATTATTGTCGATTTCTAACGGTGTCCTCCCGCATGTCATCGCGTTCTCCTTCAGAGCCCCAATGGCCCGTAACTAATGTGACAACATGGGATATTGTCTCCCAGATGTATTTTCATCGCCACTGAAATCTGTTTGTGCCATTCCTAATTGTTTACCCTTGTACATGATGATCCCAGAAAGTCAGATGTAACGTAGTGTTCAAATCTCTGTGACCAAGCTGCTTTAAATATTCATTAGTCGTAACAGTCGCCTAAGGTTATTTGAATTAGCGGCATGAATATTCATGAACCCCGATGAATGTGCGTTTGTTTTTAATGCTCAATCCGTTAATGCTCATCTTCATTACCTCACTGTGGATCCGGCATAATAAGCCGCGCAAAAAAAAACAAAGCTTTACTTTTTAAAAGCACAATCCAGCTCTGAAGCCTATTTGTTTCGGTTTAAGCGGGAGCCAGAGTGCCCTACCAATTATCTCGCTGTCATTTCTTTTGACAACTACAAGACACATTGTTCACCCCTGTTGTGGAGTGTAACACTGAAGGGCATCTGTCTTTTTGTGGAATGGAAAGCCACAACAGAAAATATTTCTACTGTTACAAAAAGTGATTTATCTGGGAACGTCACCGAGATGTCAGATCTATCCCAGTGAAAGGCAGCAGAGCAAGCAGGTCATATGAGATATGTCTAAAACCTCCAGTGGAGAAAGGGAAAAAAAAAAGATTGCTGTTTCAATTTGGGAAAAAAAGGAGGAAAAAAGCCGAGGTAATCCAGCTGCACAGAGCATGTGATGGCAAATCAAACTGTACTTTTCAGCAACATTTTTTAGATACTGTTCTCCAGACAGTCGAGGAGACATGCAGGGGGGGAGGGGGGTAGAGAAGAACAAGGTGGTCTTCAAGCTTCAAAGAAATCATTTTAATTCAAGGCTTTATGTTCGTGAGTTTCACTGACTGAGAGGGCCTAACGAGAGCGCACACATTGTTGATATTCTTGCTGTGACCTCTTTAATGCCTGAATTGGTTCTCCATCCATCGCTGCTCCGTCAATAAGCACAGCTGTCAATACAGTTTTTATGTCACCGCTTTAAAACGGTTACCACTTTTTCCCTTGTCGTCCATGTCCTAAATGCCAAGTGATGCAGGAATAAATCTCCTTTTGCAGATTAGATGAAGTCAAATTAAGTCGGGCACACGTCGCCTTGTAGCAAGCACACACTCTAACGAAGACTGATCGTGGAAACGCACGCGTGTCGACACGAAACACAGGTAGACCACAGTGTCCACGTGTACTGATGCCAAAACTCAGCTGATGATAGCAGAAAAACAGAAGAGAAGAAGAAGTTGAGGGAATCAAAATAAAGCTGAAATATGAAATAAAATGTGAACATGACTACAGAGTGAAAGTGTTTTGCCCTCTAATGTAGATGTGGCTGCTGAAAACGAATGAATCAGACAAGTTTGTTTTAACAGGTGCACCTAAACTGCTCATGAACTGCTCTGTGTATCTGAAAGTTTTCCTGCACACAGGAGACCAAGAACAGTAATAATGAGCATAATACACGCACCCCAACATGCTGATGTCACTTTAAAAGATAGATTAAAAAACAGTATTTTAGAAACCTTTTTAAACATAGCTGAATAGGAAAAAACACACCGAGGCCGTGGCTGCACACAAGCCTGCCAAAGCTATTAATCTTGAGCTACATATTTATCAAAGCTCAACAAAATTCCCACCAGGAGTCATCTGACTGAATATGTGACATAAACTTGTAAAACTGGCAGCTGCTTTTTTGGCAGCGGGGGCTTTCCTCCCTCACCAGCAGCCTCATTACACCGGTAATGAGACAGAGGCTGGTGCTCTGTTTCAATATTTAAACGCACTGGCACCCCTCAAGGCTCCATGTTGGGGCCGCTCGACAAATTCCTCCTCGACCCCTCATTACCATTTGCTGGCTGGGATCCCTCCTCCTTCTCGCTCCCCTCTCTTTTTTTTTTCTATTTTTCATGGGGGAAGATCTAACCAGCAACTCCCCCAGCTGTACCAGCTAGACCCGAACGATCAGGGGGCTTGTTGAACACGGGACCCCCGGGTGCCACCTCTTCCCCGAGCGGTGCGATGGCAGAAACGCTGACAGCTGAGGGTGAGACCGGGATTCTCCCTCAGCGATGAGTATTCACGCGACAGCATGTTACATTTCACAGTATCCAGTCATGCCGGGCTTGGCTCCTGCTGCCTCAGTTCAGAGAAGCTGACAGAGTGGGTCAGCGCGCAAGGGGAGGAGCCACGAGAACGCCGGCGCAGTTCTCTGATGGATTGCTCTGTCTTTTGTAACGTCAGCTCTGAAGCCGCGGCTGGTTGGAATCCCTGTAAAAGCTACAATTTCAAGTCTACGAAATGGTTCAAAAACTGGCACTTAAGACCATTATGAACAACACGGTAGTGCGGCAAAGAGGATCAACCTGCACACCTGAACAAAGTGCCGCATCTGCCAGTTGAAAACAAAAAAAACGACCAAAACAAGTCTCAAAGCATCACGCGCACAAGCTCTGAAATTTGTCTAATACCCAATACATGTACTCGACACCTGTTTTTCCAATCTGCTACACGTCTTTTTGATTCACCGGATAATATTTCAGCTGCCTGCGGAGATATAATTAGACGGTAAAGAGGAAGTTATTAGAGTAAACTGCTTTGCAGAAGAAAAGGAAGAAGGAAAAAAAAAAACCCCGATGTGCAGTGACACACGTCTTTAAGCAGGTCAGAGAGAGCCAAGCTTGAAGAAGCTTAAATTCCTTCAAGTGTGAAGAAAAACACAGAATTATGCTTCAAGGACAAAGCATGTTGCAAAATGATGTGTCCGTGCAGTGTCAATCCAGTGCTCTCAATCCTGTAATGATTTAACTGTGTTTGCTGTAGGATCGATGCGAGCTGAAAAAGAGAATCCCAAAGCAGCGAGAAGTTTACAGAGCTTCAGCCTGAGGCTAAATGTTGTACAAAAACCAGCAACAACATCCCTGGAGATGAAGCGTATCTGTTGCTCCAGCTGAGCTTGTACTTGTAGGAGGTTTTAAATGTGCAGTGAAGGATAGCTGTTATTGAAGAGAAGTGTATCCTTAAGGTAACGCCGTCGACTTTTTATTTGCTTCTTCAGCGGCGGTGAAGGAAGACTGTTGAATGATTACTGTTTCGTTTTTGGGTTTTTTTCTTCTTTTCCCAGCTATCTGTTTCAATTCTTTTTTGGCCAGTTTATTGTATGGTTTTTTTCCCCCAAAGCAACACAACAAAAGTGAATGCCTGCCTCCTCATTTCTGACCCTGGACGGACCGAGAGCCCGTTTCCATCCACCTTTTTCTTTAATTCTTCAAGCACTCGGCAGGCATAAATTCAATCTCTCATTATGCCTTTATCAGTATGAAATTAAGGTTAATTGACTTTGCTGCGGAAACATCAAGTGAAACATCCCTAATGGAAGCAAAATGAAAATAACGTCATCTCCAATTGCTTTAAAATATTTCTCAATATACAGCCTACTTTTCCATTCCTCAGCCTCAGAAATAAGCTCCTCTTGTCCCAGGAGATAATAAATGAATTGAAGCCCCCCCCCCCCAACCCCCACACCCCCCCACCCCCAACCCTCTTCTTCTTCCTTATCGGTCATCTATTTTTCCAGAGTAAGCTATTACTTGCTGGGGTTGCTAGGCAACAAGAAATATTAATAGCGGCTATTATTAGCCAGGCTCTGCTAGAGTAGTACTAAAATGTGGAAGTGGGAAACATGAATGTGTTACATAAATCTCTGGACCTTTCACAGTGTGTGCAAGTCTCTGTTTGTGCAGTGATTTATTGCGATGACGGTTCATTTATGAGAAAAGGGGGTGTGAAATAAGAAAATGGAACATTACCCTGAAGGGCTATTTGAAAATAAATAATTGCAAAGGTGAAACAAAAGCTGTTTAAGAAGCAGGCACTCCCTTTTTCGTTTGTTTCACATTACAGTCTGAAAAAAGAAAAAAAAACCCCAGAGTGGCTGCTTTGTTTCGCGCACACACACGCTCATACGTAGACATCAAAACAAGCACAAACGTTAGACATAAAGAGCACCGACATCCAGAGAAACAGTGTTAATCAAATTACGTCCGTCTTTTTCGGAGCGTTTATCGACGCCGAGAGGCCGACTGACTGCAGATGTTGCAGCTATCTCCTGCACTAAGCACATTCAGCACAGTAGCCGGTGGATTGTGACCTAATCCTGAAGACTGGCTTTAATGGAGGCCTTAGCTCCCACCCACAGGAAAAAAAAAATGGAGCCTGCAACTTATGCAGTTTGATTCTGAAAATCACATAAGACCTGATTAACGGAGGATAAATGCCACGGATGCTCACATTAAAGCATAAATATTCATGATGAGAGGGCAGAGAGAAAAAAGTAATATTTATGTCAGATGAAAGTATATAACATTGAATAATTCACCACACGGGCATCTATAATTCATCTGGTTCGATCCTATGATTAAAGCATTTGAATGTGTTCGCCAGGGGTGTTTACATGTTCGGTCTGAAGCATGTTTAACACAAGAAAAAAGTCCCTTTACTGGAAGAGGGAATGGGGGGTCCTCAGCATCCTTTTGAAAGGAAAAAGTAGCTGACAAGGGATACCCTGCCCTCCCCACCCACCCCGCTCCACATCAAGATCTTCTTCATAACCCCCCCCACCCCACCCCACCCTCCCCGATTCCCTTTTCTGTTCCTTCTTTTGCTTTGCCGATCATAACAAATGGAAAATGTGCAGCACAGAGTTTCTTGCTCTATTTCTCGGCTCACTTTGAGGCAACGAAATCTCTGAGCTGCGCAGCTGTACAGATATTAAAGCAGCTCTGCTGCAAAGGTCTGAGTGTTAAGGAGGCTGCAGCACTCTGTATTTATAAATGTTGCATGCACAGACTCCGGCCTTAACCAGACTTCAGTGTCTCGGCTTCCTTGGCCTCTAACCAAGCTAATTATCACTCTAATAGAGGAACACTTTGCCATTATTAAAAAATGATCTGAGAACATTGAGAGCAGCCCACAGAAGAATTAGCCACTTTGCTGTTTCACTGCTGCACTGCAAAAAAAACTAAATTTCACCAAGTGAATTATACTTATGTCAAGATAAAACAAAACCTTTCACACTGAAATTAGGACACGATCAAATGAATTTATTTGAGTAGTGAATTTTCACTTATTTCATGTGCAGTTTTGTTCATTGCTCATTTGTTCAAGTGTTTTTTTTTTGCTTTGAAATAAGCAAAGAAATCTGCCAATGGTGCAATTTACTCCTGAAATATGACAGAGCCCCTGAAATAAGCAGCAAGATACTTTCTTCTCAGGCTTCTTATTTCAGGTGTGATATGATATGTTTGACTTGAAATAAGAAAAAATCCCCTCGCTGTGCTTTAGTTTTTGTTGCAGCGTGCTTTCATTCGGCGCGTCAGCCCCTCGTTTTCAGTTCTGAAAAGGACCGACTTTGCGACGGAAACATGTGAAACCTGCGAAAACAGAAATCTCGCTGGCCAACTTCCAATCGGCCGACCTGGGAGACTAATACCCCACCACGGCGCTTGACTAGCACAATCATAAAAGGGCCGCGGCTAAAAGAGAGACGGATCGGGAGGAAAAATGAGTGTACTCACCGAGTGCATAGGCCCAGAGAGGAGGTGAGTGTCCTGACCCAGCATGTTGGACATCATGAGGGCGGGCAGCTCGGGGTAGGAGTAGGTGTTGAGCAAGCCATTGTGAGGCAGGGAGTGGAAAGGGTACCCTGACTCATGCTCCATGAGGTGCAGCAGGGAAGGGTCGGCGTGGTTCGGGGGTGTGATGGGGGGGATCTCGTAGTCCTCGTCGCCCGCTCCCCCTCCTCCGCCGCCTCTGCCCTGACTGGAGTAGCTCTGAGGAGGAGGAGAGAGAGAAAGGAAACGCATTCCTTTAAGAGAGGAAGCTGCGAGCACAATCGGCCCTGTGCTTTGGCGACATTTTCAGAGGACGATACGATGACTCATTTAGGAGAAATCAAAGACCAGCGGCAAAAACTAATCACAGATAAGACAGACACTTGCACATGTCGGGGTAGTTTGAAGTCTCTTGCCAACCTACATGAATTTGGATATCTGTGCACCATGAAGGGAACTAAAATCCACATGAACACAACAAAAAAAACATCTCCAAATGATGTGACACTCGGTTACAGTATAAATGAAGGATTCTGTTTGAACACAAGAAGAATGAGCACAAAGACAACTTGTCCATCAGACAGTCATGCGGCTCAACAACGTTTTCACATAAAACTGAAATTCACTGACGATCTGAGAGAAATCAACTAACAAAAGATGTTCCAGAGTAATTAAAAACCTTCATAATTAGCTTTCATATGCACCTGTTGGTTTGTGTGTGTGTGTGTGTGTGTGTGTGTGTGTGTGTGTTGTTGTTGTTGTTTGGATTTTTTTTTTGTGTGTTTGCAGCGTTTGCAGACAGCCGCCGCCAATTCAGTCTGTTGTGCCGAAAAAAAAAACTGGAAATAATTAGAAATGCAAATTGTTGTGCTTAGAAAAGTTAAAGAATTCGCTGAACACAAATGTACACAGCAAATTAATTAGAGTTCGACAACAACAGCTGCTGTACGGAATAATTTGCCTTCAGAAATCCTGACAGCTTTGAAGCAACAAACTGTCAGTCTGAGCGCCTTTAAAATACAGTTAATCAAATTCATTACGTGCAGAAACACCACTGACAGTCACTTAGTGGTATAATCTCATAATTAGAATGCCAATCATGTTTTTTTTTCCCTCTCACTCAGAAATACAAAAACTGGACGGAACAAACCTCACAGGCCCGATTATGAAATGTAAGCAGAATATCCCGATGACCCCTGTGCAGCTGGAACAGCAGCGATTTTATGCTCCTAATAAGGTGATACATGAGCGGTGTCTTTCCCAGGGCCTATCTTGACATAATATTGCGCAGAGAAATATGGTTTTGTGCTCTCAAAAAGCATACTGGGGGTATTCACCAGGGAGTGAAAAGCAATTTTGTCAGAGGCAATCTGATGCCAACTCCCCTTTATAATGACTGAAGAAAATTAATCATCACAAATAATATTCCAGTGTCAGCCATTCAAGAGCTTTTTAATAGAATTTTTATTATTCATGTCTCGTGGTACACATCAACCAGTCCGTTCTGCAACATTTCAGAAATCAATTCAATATCATCTTCGTGTAGGCTGTCATCTCGCCTGCCAGTGCCGCAATTCATCTTGCAAACAAATACTTTTAGCAAACAAATGGTGAGAAACGTTGAGGAATAGCTACAGTGTCCCCACCAGCAGTGCTGGTGCTTGAAGATAGGATAAAAGTCTCATAATGTGCACTATCATTAGGGAGAAAATAATAATAATAATAAAAGACAGTATGTTTACTATCAGAGGGTGATGTGCTATTTTCTCTTCCCATAACGCTCGCTGTCACCGCTCGCTGCCTGCTCGGAAATATTATCACTGACATTTCCTTTTCCCATGATAAAAGTTTCGCAAATGTCTGTTTCTGTGGCGTCTGTTGTTGTTGTCATTCGTTATTACTGTGAACAAACACGCGCCGCAGATTTTGATTCACTTAAAGCGCAAACAAATCCCACCTGGCTGCGTACAGTGCGGCGTCTCGCGCAGCGTCGGGGCATTATAATCAGGCACATCACGAGGCAGCAGTGTTGATCAACAACATGCAGCGGCGACACCTCGCCCTGAGAGGAAGCAACTGAATTGTCGGCCCCGCGCGAGACCCCCGCGCGGGGATGTGGAGTTGATTGGAGGAGCACGCGACAGTTCACGGCATGGAGAGAGTTGCCTGTGATTGGCTGGATCAGGGCTGTGAAGCGAGTGTCTCACAGGCCTGAGAGAACGTACGCAAGAAACATTTAAACGCTAGCAAGAAGCTAAGATTTTTCTTATTTCTGTTTATACTCAAAATGTAACATAATCACCTCAAGAAGAGGCATTTCGGGACCTTACTCCAAGATCTGTTTGACTTGTTTCCAGAAATCATATCAAGAGAATTTTTACTTTTTTTCTGCTTGTTGATAGAAAAGAGCTGCTTATTCAACTTTGTTTGCAGATTTTTTGCACAAAATCTGCCAATAAAATTAAAAATAGACCCTCAAATCAGCTTTAACATACTCGCTTTTTAGGTCAAGGGTGACTAACATGCGGCCCCAGGACCAAACTGGCACATCACATGATCCAGCCTGTCCCCGTTCAATTGTTCGACGTCGGATCGCATCACAACAAAGGTAAATCTGTTCACATGCGACCTGAATCAACCGCTCATGAACACGTCTGTGTCTCCTCACTTCTGGCTCAATAATGCGCGGCGCTGACGCTGAAAAGTATTGTGAAGTGGAAGGCATCGTTGGCGATTCTTCGACGACGTTTTTTCCGCGGAAGGCAAACAATTCAGGATTGATCCGATAATAAAGCTGAGCGCCTCCTGCATATAAAAGGTCCTTCTTTCCAACAAGACGGAGCGTAACTGTTGTCGCGTTGTCATGTGCACGCTCCAAGATTTAAATGCTGTCAGCGGCTACTTTATGGCTGCGTGTCTCACGTCTTTTGTGTGTGCGTGTGTTTTCTTTACAGCTTCTTATGATGCCCTTGGAGATAAGACGCAGGACAAGGACATCACAAGTTTAACATTTTCAAACACAGATAAATAATTCATAAATATACTGTCTTTCCGGACATGGAGAAGGGTGGATAAAAGAGAGAAGGGTCAAAAAAAAAAAAAAAAGCCAAATGTTGATTCAGCCTTCTTTTTGCTGTAACCTTCACCCCCCACTTCCACCCGCCAATCTGCCCCACTAAGGTGAAATATAAGCAAATCTGTCATTTTCCCAGACAAGGACGATACTTTGGGCACCTGAAGACTTGATGCATCAGTTCTTTTCTGAATTTCTTCCTTGAGCTGCAGCACAGAGACCCCCGAACTCTTGCATGAGAAAAAAAAGGCACGCAAATCTGATGTCTTGGGGAAAGCAACAGCAGGAGCTGATGGAGTTGGCTGGACTTGCGTTTGCAAAGGAGGTACAAACAGGCTCAGCCTTTACTGGAGATGCAGCTGTGTAACAAAACTGTTTAAATCGATGTCCAGAAAAAAACAAAAAAACAAAACAATGTGTCTGACATTGACTGACAATCATTCACTGGACAGTTTAAGACACTCGTGCGATTCTAAATAATCAACTGGACTGCTGCAGTCGTTTAAAGTAACTGTCCAGTAATTAAAATTGGCAGTCGCGCTTGGTTGGGTTCTTACAATACCTTTTTCTTCTCTTAACTGACATTGATTGCAATAACTCACATTTAACACTCCCAGAGGTGCAACAGAAAGTGAAACACTGCATTTCTGCCTGTCATGAAGATACTCTGAAGGACAACATTAATCACTCGCTGCTTTATTCACCGAAGCTTTTAAGAAGTCGAGTCAGATCGTGGGTTTTTTTTGTGATTACATTCTCTTAAATGCATTTTTTTCTGTAGAGGTATGACAAGCTCAAGTCTTCTTTCTTGCAATAACATCTTTTCATGGTTTAGAAAGCACTTTTGCTTCGACTATAAACACAATCCAGCAGCACCGTGTTTTCCTATGAACGGTCACCTCTCGGAATGGCAACAGATCCCCTCTACGACCTCTGATCAGCCATCACCTCTGATGATCCCATTTGAACGCCGGACGACACGCACGCCCTCATCAACATGCAGAAGCAGCAGCCTTCAAAATAAAAGCACTCAGGGAGGGACAAACAGGCTCCATACTTAACCACTGAACCACTGGACATGAGATTGCCACATCTCAATATAGTACGACGACATGAAAACCAGGAACTGAAAGTTCTCCCTGACATGTCACCTTGTGCATTACAACGTCTCTGCAACCAAACACACTGGAGCTCCTCCTTGTGGAGTTGTCTTAAGTAATGAAGTTATCTTTAAGTGGAAACGCATTAATCAGCTCGGCTAAAAGTTTTCTTGACACAAATGGCTGGGAAGATGAGATGAAGTCATTAGCTTGGTGATGGAGTCATTCGTGGCCTATGAGGTGTTTAGTGGAAGACAGCTCATCTGGGAACAATGATGTGTTCGTCAAAGGGAGGAGAATGAAAATGTTGCACACTTAACCAGAGAGCCTGTCATGGCTGATGGGGGGGCAAATAGTCCAAAGACAAGAGCTGTCTGTCGTTGATTGTCTTTGTTATTATAGCTTCAGCTTTCCTGTAATCTGAAACACTTTTAAAAATAGCTAATCAGGGAACAAAAACATCTCCTTTTGCGTCACGGCACCACGTAACTTTGAATGAGAGTACAATGTCCTATGGAAAGTCAAGCAGCCATATGCTTCCCTCTGAAAAAATGACAGAACAGCCCGGTTTGGGCGACAAACAACAGCTGGCCATGCATATATAAAGGTTTTCACGTCCACTCTGAGGATCCCAGATAGACGCGTGGCAACAATAAATCTTTTAAACATCTTATGGAGAATTCGAGAAATCACCTTCAGAGACGAATCGGAGCACGAGAGAGAGAGAGAGAGAGGGCAGAAATCAAACTCATCATCACCGGGGCCGTTTTGGAGACGAGGCGTGCTGCACAAGTGACCATTACCCGGACGGTGTGTGGCGTCGGTCGACGCGAGCTGACCGGGCTTTGAAAGGACAAGGAACCCCATTCAGGTGATGTATCAACAGAAGCCGAGGCTGGAGTACAATAGAGGGAGAAAGGTAAAGCCGGCCCACCAGGTTGACGGACAGAGAGACAGAACTGGGATAAGTGAAGTGTGTGTGTGTGTGTGTGTGTGTGTGTGTGTGTGTGTGTGTGTGTGTGTGTGTGGGGAGGCGCATTTCACCACGTCCGATAGTAGCTCAGGGTCATAGGTAGCGTCCGTCACTAAAGGACAGGTGGGCTGTGGTGGGCTTTAGCCAATAGCAAAGGAGTGAGCTAACCTCCCCCGTGCTCCCCCATGCACTGGTAATTCTCTCAAATGTCACATCAAAATGGATCTCATTTAGGTGGGTAAAAAGGACCCGACTCTCCTTTGCAGATGTGGGTGGACCTGTGCCGGTCTGTGCATGAACTCTAAAAACACGGCCGCAAAAGGAAGTATTTTGAAAAGGTGTGAAAAAGGGCCACGAGCCGCGCACATTTATGTCAGCTCAATTTAGGCAAAAAAAAGAAGGAAGAAATCACCTCAGTTATAGATCAGAGACGAGAGGTGAAAAAATATCTCTGATCTTTCAACTGGAATGGAGCGAAAAAGAGGATTCTTGAATGCTCTGACCAAAGGGTGCGTTTCTATTTCTTTATTTTTATTTTTTTTTAAAAAGGGGATAATACTGTGGTCTCAGACACATTTCCTATTCTTATTCATTAGAGAGAATTGTATAAATAAATAAAATATGTTGTCCCGTAGTCACTCATCCCCCCCAGGGGAACATGGAAGCCCCAGTAATCACATATGGCACAATAGCTTGCCTATAATCCCCTTTATTTTTATTTTCATGATGTCACTCTCTTTAAGCCCCTTGCTTTATGAGTCGCAAACCGAGTGGAGAGGGGAGGAGAGGAGGAGCGCAGAGGGGAGGAAAAAGCAAGGGAGGGGTGAAAACAAATGATGTGGATCCCTCATTGTTCTTTCTCTATGCCCTCATTCCAGTCAGGGCAATAAGAGAACATTGTGATTTACTGTCAGTGAAGCGCAAGAGTGCATCAGAGAGAATCCACTGCGGCAGGGGCCATTAAAATAGATTTAACTTCCCACAGTATTAGGCCAGATGTCTACACTTCTATTATATTTCAATCAGCCATGACCTTGGTCTCCATATGATGAGAGAGATCACTGGGAGAGAGGGAAAGAGAGTGAAAATACATGCGCAAAACCAATAGAAATATCAAACTACTTAGTCCCACTAAATCCCCGCGCTCCGCTGTGCTGCATATACACAGAGAAAGACAGAGAGAGAGAGGGAGCGAGAGAGAGAGGGAGAGAGGGAGAGAGAGAGAGAGAGAGAGAGAGAGAGCGAGAGAGAGAGCGAGAGAGCGAGAGAGAGAGAGAGAGAGAGAGAGAGAGAGAGAGAGAGAGGACGGCCTAAAATAGAGCCAAGGTTTCAAGTTCTCTTAAAAGAGAGTATGAATCATTGAGTGCACTCTCGCTGCTGATAAGTTGCTGTTTTTTTGGGGGGGGAGTGCTGCCTTTCTGCGGGGTATGTATTTGAGGAGGGAACCGAGGGAGTACGCCAAAAAAGAGCGGGACAGTGGATGGTTTTGATGCTCTCCAAAGCCTCCGATATCAAACAACAACAGATGAATCTGTTCATATTCCTCCGACAAGGGAAACATTGACTTCTCGCATCACCATGAATCCTTTTCCACGAACATCAGCGCCCCCCCCATCCTGCCATTTACGGCGGACTCTTTTAATATCCTTCAATTCCAAATGACTCCTCATCCAATTTCAATAAAACTCTTGCTCCGTGGCATCTTTCCATCCTTTTCAGCCTTATGAAAGCAGAGCAGAGGTCACTGTTTGCTCTATTTCAGAGACCAATGGTAATTGGACTTATTGGCTGACATGGACTGACCTACATAAAGAACTACCAATCCCTGGTTACCACTGTAACTTGCAATCCCTCCTGAGCTTGGGCGTGGAGGATGTGCGGATGTTCCTCTGATGTTCCTCCAGCATTGTTTTTTTTTTCCCACATATTGACGCTGCAGCGTTGGTTCAGCGCTGGAAACTGTTTTTTTAAGCCTGAATTCATGGTACCGAATTTGTACGCTCTCTTGAAATTTAAATAAATGTATTTCTACTTCATTCTTGCGACCTTGCCAGCGGCTCAGCACAGCCTCAAAGCAGAAGTGAGTTGTGTGTTGGCGTTTTCAGACCCTCAATTTTCATTTTTCATCCTTTGTCTCAACTGTCCCCCCCTCCCCACCCCTACTCCTATCTTCTCTCGCAGAAGAGAATGGAAGCAGGGAGAATAGAAAGAGAAACACATTCGTACAGTGGGGATGTTCGGTGGGGAGGGCGAGTGTTGTGGAGTGAGGAGAGTGTTGCAGTTGTGGTGGTGGTGGTGGTGGGGGTATAATGGTGCACTGTGAGTCACTATTAAGTAACGTTGCCTTTTCACATCAGCATCGCCCACATTGGGTGTACGGTGCCAGGGTGTACTGAGGTGTCTCTGACTCAGAGGAGGGGTGGGGGGTGGGGAGTGGGGGTAGGGCGGGGGGGAGGGGGGGCGGGGAGTTGCTCCTACAGGCCAAACAACATCTGGATTTCTATAAATGGTCGGCGGACAAAACATTGGCGTGTCAGCGGCTCCTTCGTGGCGAGGTGCCGGAGACGGATAGAATCCGTCTGTCAAAAGGTGGACTGAATAAATAAGATGTGGACTCGCTCGTTGATTCAATCTACATTTTAATAGAAAACATAAACTGGACTCATTGGATTTCTCTGGTCTGCGTCCTGTTGCCTGATGAACAACGCTGCAGCAGCAACCGGCCTCAAAAGACGGCTCGAAAGTGTTCCTGGTGTAACTACTTATGATGAGTTAAGGAGCACACACCAAAAACTAATCACAAATAGGTATTTTCTGACTTCATCCAGGCTGTTATTTTTGCATAGAACACAAGTGAACTGTGGCCACCTCATCCAGTGTCTGCAGTCGGTCTTCTTGAGGAGGCTCAGATGTTTTTGCTCAGACACGAATTCAGCTGCTGTCAGTTCAACGGACGCTTCAGTCAGAGAAATCACGTCCGATGCTGTTTCTAACAATAACACAAATTTAGTAATTAGCTGAGCAGAGTCTGGGACCACTGACGGAAAAAAACAAACAGCTAAATTCAAGCCAGAAAGCTTGAAAAGAAAAAAACCTGTCAAAACTGTTTTTAGATTCTTTGGCTGATTAGGTCTTATTGTGAGCGTGATCACATAATTTACTGGGTAATATTTTGATTTTTCCAGTGAAACGATGCAAACAGTGGTTAAGTAACCACTGAGTCAAATCTTTCAGAGGAGCCAATAAACATTGTGATTTTGAGAGAGATTTTCAGAGAATAATGATCTGAACTCGCTGTGCTACAAATGAGTGTTCGAGCTCCACAAAAAAAAACCCGTTTGGGATCAAAACAGTGCGTCAAGTGAAGCTTCATTGAAGCGACCTGAAGTTAAAATGACTCTGAGCGAGGATGGATGAGTCTATAAAGTTGCGTTGATGTGTGTGAGAGATTCAGTTTTGGAGGAGAAAAAGGGAGGGGGGGGGGTTGGATGGATGATCATGGGTGAAACAACTTGAGAGTGAAAGAGAAACAGAAAGAGAGATGTGAGAGTGTGGGGGAGTGTCACGGTTAGAATAAAAAAAATAAAAACCACACGCTTAAAAATAAACAGACAGAAGATCAGCGCGGAACAGATAGAAACGTAAAGACGGGGAGAAAGAGAGAGAAAGAATACATCATACAAGTTTCTATTCCGATCCCCCCTCACCATCAGCCGCTGTTCTGTTAGAGTCGGCCAAATCAATAGAGACACACCGCTTAGAAAAACACAATGGCATAAACAGGCTGAAACTTGCAGCTGCTGTGAAGCCCGGCAGCCCCTGAGCTTCCTCTCCTGCAGAGGGGCCGCAGAGCAACAAGTGCAACACAAAGCACAGGCAGATACGCCGAAATTGACTCCCACTTCTCCAGCTGCTGCCCTGTTTGCTCCCGTCTCCGACTGTCAATTGCTCAAAGTCTTTCGCTTTCTCCTCTCAATTTCTCCCTAATCTATCATATGCACCAAACCACGCAGGGCCATGCAACTCCATAGTCTGATTATACTGCCGGGGTGAGGGGAGGCCATCCAAAACATACAAAAATATGCGTGGAGGTGCAGCTCTGCATATCCACTCCAACTGATCAGGCCTGATATGAATCCAAATGAGAAACACTTATTGTCCATTATACAGAATTAGAATTTGTGTTGGCGTGGTTGGAGGAAGCCATTTTGGTTTGGCTCGAATGGAGCAGCTATTATCGCGCAGCACAAATATACACTGCAGCCAGCATTATTTTACACGCACGCACATGAGCGATAGGCTGATAATGAGTGAATGGGCCTCTTTTATTTTGTTACTGAGTCTGAACTCGTGTCTTTTCAGTCTGGGAACGAGGGTTTACTTTTGCGCTCGGTCGAGACCGACGTGTCTGTAATTTGCAGCTGACACACACGTTCACGCGGCGTTTGTTTTAGCTTTTATTCTTTAAATTTCCTCCAGGAAACAAGCCTCTGTCAGGAATGCTCCTCTTCTACTCGCGCCTCGGCTCCACACGACGGTTTGGCTCGTTTTCCACGGCAACGTTGGACGCGGTGCGACCCGAAACCCGAGTGACGTCATTCGGATGTGACACGAACACGCTTCAGCGGAGGAAACAGAGGCAGTGATACAATCACGGCTTCGTATCTGAGGCTGTTTTTTGGGCGACACGTTAACCAACGCAGCAGTGACGATGTCCCGTCTTTCACTTTGACTCAGCTCACTTGGGGCTGCGGCCAAATGAGTGATACGTTGCTATGACGACCCCCCACACACACCGGAGGGGGAGATGCAACTTTCACGGAAAAACGACCGAGACCGTGTCGAGTCGAGCGGCGCTGAGTAGGTACGACAGGAAAAAACGACCGTGAACTTAACCCAACCAGAAAGCTGTGAATGACTTGGTTGTCGTAGTAACGTCAGAAAGAACACCTTCATGCACCTGCGACGTCTCAAAAATTCAGAGATTTGTAGACACTTTTTGTTTTGGGACTGATTGAGTGAGTTTTCAGTCGCTCAGGATAATTGGGAGGTTTAATAATGCTTAATTCGAAAAAACTCTCTGCCTCTGTAGCTTTGTGTGTGTGTGGGCAGATACAAAACAAAGCCGGTCAACAAAATTATCCACCCACATATTTGCTTATAAGCCGAAACGCTCAACAGATGAAGAGACTGAAAGAAGGGAAGAAAAAAACAAAACATCAATATCATCAGAATGGTCTCAGAGCTCCATATGTGAAGCTCATATGTGTGTTCTCAACAGAAAGAAGGAAAAATATGACAGAATTTAAAGCTTTGAAAACATCTTGTTTGAATGGGCAGATTGTGTCCATGCGTACAGTGAGCGGCCCCTTTAAAGCTGTTTCTGATTAGCGGTTTTTCTCTTTTTAAAAGCCCAGAGATGTTATGTGTAATGCAATCTTCTGGCTGTGTCAAACGGCTACCTCAGTGTGTACGCTGTGGAAGACCCCAGACATGCAAACAAAGGGGTCTCTGTTCTGGCTACATGCACCTTTTTTTTTTTTCACAGGCACACATCATGCAAAGAGGCTGGTGTGGGCATCTCAGTGCAGTGTTCAAACTTGCATTAAGGCGAACGTGGAGCTTCTCCCAGAAGCTTCACCAGCGCTGCGTTTTCAGAGCTTTAACTTGGCAGCAGCATCGACGCTCTGCTGAGCTTCCAACTCGGACCGAACAGAAAAGAATAAAGACCTGTTCGGCGATTGAAGAGTAACACGCATGTGCACATTTAACACGCGTTCCAACATTTTCACGACACAGTAATCATCCTCTCAAATCAGCGCAGAAACTCGGAACATATTTCAACTTAACTTCTGAAGCAGACCGCATGTAACAAACTGCAGCTATTGCATACAATTAAGACACCAATTAGGAGCTGATTGCCTAACAAGCGCGGAAAGCAGCCGTGCTTATGAATTTTGTATGACACGGTCGGTGGGGGAAAAAAAATGTTTGTGGCTTTCCAGATATTTATGGATTAACCTCTGCAGAACATCCGCTGAGATAATCATGGTAGACTAGTGGCCAAGTCCAAATGATCGCACTGCGGTACGAGTGTAATTATATCTACGCTAAATAACAAAATTAAAGGGTTCCGCCCAAGTCGAAGGTGTGTGTGTCATCAAGCAAACAGTAAACAAAGGGTAAACAAATTATATTTGGAGCTGCAATCAGTGGTTATTTAGCTTATCGTCAAAAATAAAAACAAAAAGCGATGAACGCGAATGTTTTTGTTCTAAACTCAAATTAAAAAGGTGAAAGCGGCGGTGACTCACCAGCCGCACCGAATAAAATCTTGTTTTAACAGTATTTTTGCAGTGTTTTTTCACGGTGGCGAGACTTTTTTCATATGAGGCAGTGCCTCGGTTTCAAAGCAACGCTTCACACTCTCGCCAGCTGCACGTAAAAGAAGCTCAGAGCAGCTCTGCTACATTTTACTGAGGCATAACTTCGGTCTGAAAGCAATCGCTCTAGATTGCGGCTGAGTGCCTTGAGGATCTCCAATGAACACTTGGAGTGCGCTGTCCAAGTGTTGTGTGCAGCAATGCAGTTCTCTTAAACTGCAGCCCGGCTGTGTTACGAAAGTCGTCATGGAAACACGACGCTCCACCTACTCAGCGCCGGCTCGTAGACAGAGGTCGGTGTAAGAGGTGACCGTACTAGCTCAGACAGCTCACCTACAGATTCGTTCTGAACTAAATGTGCACTCCGGTTGTTGATAACCAGTGTGAACGCACCATCAGTGCATCAGGTTAGTCACCCGGCAGAAGTTGCTCCGCCCACATATCATCACAGGTTTCACTGGAAGGGTTCAACAGGTTCACCTCGCGGCCCCTGAACAACATTAATCAGGCAACACTGAAAAATCCTCCAACGAAAACAGAACAATAAAAGAAGCCTTTGGCGAGTTTGCGTCGCTTTAAGCCAGCTCCCCGATTCCAGTGTGAGATGTTGTTATTGCTTATTTGGACACTTTGAATTCCGCCCTGATATGAAGCTGTTAAAAAAGAGATGGGGTGAGAGTCACATTGACCCGGTGAAATTTGAATGATGTGTGACTGAGCACAGCTGCACATTCTGCCTCATTCGAATCTCAAATTAACTGTGCCCTGTTAAAGGGTCCGGAGCCAAACTTTGAACTCTGTGCCCGCGGTGCTTTTTCAGAACCGACGCGTAAGCTTCTGCTTGACTCCGCTGACAGAGCATCAACTGAAACTGACACATTTTGAAAAGCCAAAACTGCATCGCCCGATAACACCGAGGTATTTGTTGACGCCACGCGGGCGAACCTGTGAACGCTTGCCGGTGATTGACAAATGACCACTGCAGGAGAAACTACAAAGCTGGACATTTATCCCAATTAGCACGCAGCCGAGGAGGCACGCAATGTGACACAATGAGGGCAGACCAGGAAACGTGGTGGACGACGATGGACCTCATCGTCTGTGATGTGTGGTTTAAGTAGACAATAATCTGCTAAAGCTCTCACGCGACCCCTCATTATGCTCGCTCAATCCCAACATCAAAGAAAAGACAACCTTATGGCTGTAGGACCATGGTGTGCACGGGGATGTGTGTGTTTGTGAGGCTTTATGAGAGTGTGTGTGTATGTGTGTGTGTGCGCGTGTGTGTGAGTTTATGAGTATATGAGTGTGTGGTTAAGCGTACATACATATGTTCCTGTTCTTCAGTCTTTGCTAGGCCCAATTTAAGTTTTACACCGTCAGAGTAAGCACATTTTTGGAACATGAGGACATTTCAGCTGGTCCACACTCCTTCAAAGGGCCATTAAAGACTCAAGACGTGCGTTCAAGGTTGACGTATGTATTCATGCCCTTTTTAAAGGGCCACATACAGAATCTTTAAG
>JAUESF010000050.1:5303315-5317145 GCA_032274765.1 Malacoctenus tetranemus
AAAAAAAAGAAGTGTGTAAGTGTGTGAATTTATCCCAATGTGCGTGTATTTGAGCCTGAGTGCTTTTCCCACTGTGTGTGTCTCCAAGTGTTAGAGTGTGTATCTTTGTGCATGCGCGCAAGCTTGTGTGCAACTGTGTGTGCGACTGTGTGTGCGACTGTGGTGTGTGTGTGTGTGTGTGACTGTGTGTGCGTGTGTGTGTGTGTGTGTGTGTGTGTGCGTGCGTGCGTGCGTGTGTGTGTGTGCCTTGCGAGCTCAGTGCCAGGTCTCTCTAATGAGTCTGTCAGGCGCTGTTAGCGACGGCGTGCTCCCCTGGCTCAGCGCACTCCTACAGACACACTGTGATTAGCCGGGCCAACGGCACGCCACCGGGCCAGATTAAACACTCACCACGCCGCCAGGGAACACACACACACACACTGAGCCCAGAACACACACACACACTCGGCGCGGCACACATTAGAGCGAGCATCGCACTCACTCGCAGAAAGCACCACACGCAGACGTACTTTGACACACAGCTTCATCATCATCGAGCCTATTAGCCTGCTCTGATACAGCAACACGTCCTTGCCCTGCAGAGCCAGGTGTTGATGCAACTGGAATTGAAAATTAACGCCAACTATAAACATAATACAAGCCACCTATGGCACAGAGCAGAAAACGCCAGTATTTCATTAATCTGTCTGCCTCTATTGAATTCCTGTCTGCAGCTAATCTTGAACATCACTCAGAATTAAGGCCAGCCCTTCTGGCTCCAACAGCTTTCAACATCTTCATTAAAGCGACATGATTCACTAATTACAGGTAATTACCCTTTAATGAGCAGCCCAGATGAATGAGTAGATACATAGAGGAGCGGGCCGGCCCTGGGACGCACCGTTTTTCATTCCTCGAGGGCGACGGCTGGATTCTGACCGACTGACCGTTACCTGAGACTCCCGTTTGGAGAGGGCTGGCCTGACTGTGGCACACATTGTTGTTTCGCTGTGGGTGACACACTTTGCTGAGAGTGACTTTTTTCAGACCATTTGGGTAAAACAGACACAGAAATACTCCACGACTGCAACACTGACAGAAACTCTTGTTCCAATCACCAAATTTTTCGTTTTTTCGTTGGTGAAGTGTTGCGTGTGTGTGTGAGGATTGTTTGAATTGAGAACAGTTTTATCGGCACAAAAAACCAGATGTTTTTTCTCAGGCTGTCTCAACACAACAGTTAATTTCCTCGCAAGCTTTAAATTCTTGTCACTAATTTGTTTTGGAGTTCAAATTAAGCCAATAGGAAGCTCCAATCCTGCATATTTTTGATCCATCAAAATTCTCAATCACTGCTTCATTCAAATGTCCACCATTGTAACAGCTATAAAAAGCTTCTGCATATTGCAAAGTGCAGTTTGGTGACCTTTTGAAAACTCATGTGACAACCTACATTTTAATATGAATATTTTAATCACTGCTGACTGTCGGCGACTTAATTCAGAAACCAAGTGAATGCAGCAGATGATCACGAATGCAGCAATAACTCTTGTAGTTTTTCTATGATCAATGTCGAAAGAGATCATTCCTGTCACTGAAGGTTAGAAGTGAGATGTGTGACACATTTAGGGCCGGTGGAAGTGGGCAGGTTTTTTTTAACTGTGCAGGTGTAGGAGGTGCAGACTGTAAACTCAAAACAGAACGAGGCTTATTGTTCGTTTGGTGTTTACCAAGAGGAAAGAAATATGTGTCTTTTTCATCAGACTCTCTCTCTCTCTCTCTCCCTCTCTCTCCCTCTCTCTCTCTCCCTCTCTCTCCCTCTCTCGGAAAATGAACGAGCTACAATGAGATTGATCAAACAACTTGCCAGCATTGAAGTTTCTTATCTCGTGTCTGCAGAAAAAAAAAAAAAAAGTTCCCACAAGAACACAACGTGCACCAATTTTTTTTCCCTCCCCTTTTTGAGATTTTTGTCCTCCCACTCGCAGTACGCCTCTTGTGCCAAGTGGCCTATTTTTACCCCTCGATGTGGCATCGCAGGGTTTTCCTTGTCACCACCACGTTTCCTGTCACCAGTATGCAGGGACGACAGAGAAGGTCTTGACACAGTTTGTCTAAACCGTTTCTCTCTAAGATGTGGTCACAGCTCTTTGTCTAGGTGTAACAGTGAACACTGGACCTACTTTTTTCCTCTTTACACTTCATCCCTACAAGTCATACAAACCATATCCATATATATATCATCTTCTGTTTGTTGGCCTTCTATATGGGAGCTCTGGAATCGGGGCATTTACATGTTGCTTGCTTTGCTTCTGATTGACTAATCCAATCACAGAGCTGAACTTATTTGTGCTCCGACTGTGACCCTCCTCCAACCCTCATTCTCCAAAGCATATTTATCACGATGCCACGTCTAACAACACAACACTGCGTCTTGTCTCGCTGAAATGTGCAGAATGTGATATACTGCACTGTGTGGCACAATGAGGTAATTGTGTTTTGTTCCTTCAGGGAAAGTATGAGTTGGAAAAGGAGGGGGGGAGGGGGGGGCTATCAGAGAAGGATGTGTACTTTCCAACCTCGTATGACAGTCCGGTTGCAAGTGACGGCAGCCCACGAAGACATAAATGAGCAGCACGATTCCTGGTATATAACTCTGATGCCTGACCTCTATTACAGCGCAGTTTAGTGGCTGGCTTTGTTTTTCAATGTCAGCCTGTATCATATTTTTCGCAGCACTTTACAACAACCCACTTTAATAACCTTCTTCTCTGCAGGGCAATTAGGCCTGTGTGCGTTTCAAAACTATGCAAAATCAGTTCCAGATGCAGGAGAGAGGGTTAAATTCCGCGACGAAATACAAATATACGTCGGGGCTTGAGATGATAAACAATGAGATGGCAATGGGCTGCATAAAGTTCTCTGTCCTCTTTGTGCTGCTCCTCTTTTGTGACACACAGTGCCTCTTTTGTTCCGCCACTCTCTGCTTATGTTACTGTAGCGCTCTAATGCACACAGATCGATCGCATACTTTCCATTTCAACACGTTGAACTGATGCTCGGACACACAGTTGGAATTGATCCTGCTCTGTCAACATAATGTTTTAGGTCTGTGTGTCTTCTTTATTTTGCGAAGCCCTCAAATATTATTAAAAAAAAAGAAATCCCGGCCGGCGTGGACGAGCTAACATCGTGTCCAAGCGCACTGCGGGAATTTCTAAACGCAGAATATCTGTTTTGATGACGACGTTCAGTGTTGAATGGAAGGAACGACACATGCAGCAGCATCAGCATAAAAAACACGGTGCCTGGCTCCTCTCCTGAATCAAATTTTAGATGATCCTCTTCCTATTTAATGCACCTTCTCCTTTACACTGGGGACATTTCGTGAACGGATGAGAGAAATTGGACTTGCGCGGATAAAACTGCACTGAAAACAGCCCTTGAGCAAGAAGTGATCACAACACAGCATGAATTAAACGATCACTAAACAAACATATGAGATAACAACCCACAAAAAGGTCCTCGGTGCATTACGTCTGTCAGTCTAGAACAAACAAACCAGCGAAATCCATTTCCTCCCCCCCACAGGATGTCCACAACATGCAAGCAGGTTTATTTACGACCACGAACGAGAAGGTGCAAAAACACCAAACACGCTTCAAGCGAGCTAAACTAGCAACCCGCTCTTGTAGCCAAAGTACAAGGTGTACAGAGCCCGACTTTGCTGTAGCTTGAAAACCTCGACCGGTTTGAAGGCAGAACGCAGGAACTGGCTGTTCTCAAATCATAGAGGTCATTATGGGCAACATACTGTCCAACAGCGACATCACTGTCAAAGTTGGAGGAGGATGAAGCTTAATTTTTTTTCCTATTTTTTTGTGGTTCGCAATGTAATGTGGCAGAAATTCAAGGGCAAGCATTACCTGCCTTTACATGTTATGTGGCAGATTTGTATTTGACAAAAACACCTTCGCCAAGTCAAGCTGCGAATGTCAAAGCATGTCATGTGCATTGACAACTTGCCTGAGGCTGTACAGCGCGCCTTTACACCTCACACAATTAAATCTGTCTGTTAAGACCTCTGATCCTTCTTCTATGTGGCTCGCCGGGGTTGAGGAGCAACAACGGGGCACTTCGGAGAGTGCGATATCCTGTGAACGTAAACGCTATAGTGGTTCTTTAAAGTGTGGGAGGAAACTCTCTAATTTTGCGACGCTCAGCCCACACAACTCTGTAGGTGCCTCCAAGACGTAGATAAAATGTTTTCAGCGATAACAATAAAGCAGCTCTTCTTGGTTCGATGAACCAAACCATCAGCTTCAGTAAAGGCAGCGATGGAGAATAAAACAGAGAGAGGGAGAGCACTAATCTCATTACCTTCTCTTCCTGGCATGAGAGAATATTCATTTCTCTGTGGCAATCGGCAGCCGGGTGACATCGGAGGAGAAAGACGAATGAAGAAAAAAAAACCCATCGCACATCCCACCATTTCATTTTCCATGTAATTAAATCAGTTAAATGTTATAAAAACATGTAAACTCCATCAATGACTTTGAGCCATTTGCATTTTTAATCAGGCCAGATTAATTCTAATAAGCGTGCTGGGCTAAGGCGATGACAGCGCAGGCCTATTGTGTGTCTGTCACACTCATTTAATTCTGTCATTATGTCCCATATCCTATTATGATAATTGGCTTTTTATTCCTAATCAACAAGCAGCCAAGGCTAATAAGAAATAATCTCTGACTAGTGTACCTTTAACCTCCGACGTGTTAGACGTCTGCTACCTCAAAAACAACAAGTGTTTGAAAAAAAAACACCTGGGAAAAATGCACAAAGAGCGATTGCCTGAGCTCGTTCAACCTGACTCCTTGCTCCAAATGAAAAATGGCTGTCAAGGAGCGGGATGTTGACACTTGGCATAGGGTATAAAGCAAACACATTAGACAGAGGAAATAGGTATCGCCGTCTTCCCCCCGCAACGTAACTAAGCCGAGAAGACGAATGTGTCTGATGGGCTCGGCCATTTCCTCTGCTCGCTCTCTGGGGAGTCCCTCCAAAACGAAATCTCCTCAGAAACTGATCCTGCCGTTTAATTGAAAGAAACAAATAAGGGCGGGGCCTAGAAGATTACTGCCATGGAGACATGCGGGAAGCCAAATGTCCCTGTCAAAGCAGGATAACACAACAGAGAGAGAAAATGGATGAAATCTGGAGCGATAGCTGCAAAGATGGCCTCCTTGACTTTCTAATGAAAGATTGTTCTACCTTTAACCACAGAGGAATCGACCACTGAGGCAGCTGAAGCACCAACCCCACAGAGTATCTAATCATACATTTTTATGCCAAATTACCTCAGAAAAAATCTTTGAAGCTGCTGACAAACACTGGCAGAAAAGAGAAGGGCACTCGATAGAGCGCATACCTCTGCCAAGACACCTATTAGTCTTTTCTGCTTCAAGCTCTCACACGCCGCCCTCTCTTAAAGGGCCACGCACTCACAGAAGTGACCTCGCTCCTTTTTTGGAATCGCTTGGGTACATCACCCCCACTCTGTCATATGATCGCCTGTCTTTGAAATGTATTATTCTGTTATTAACCTCCGGAGTGATTTTGTCAACAGATAGATAACCCAAACAAATGGGCAAAAGTCAGGAACATGCTCACGATGAAAGAAAGAAAAGGGGCCTTCAGAATAAAAGCAGGTGGTAGTTTTAGTCAGATTGAATTCTATGAAGTGTTTAACTTTGGCTTTCTTTGAAACGTGCCAACACTCCGATACCTCTCACCCCGTCTAAACTGGGTCAGATGACTGGGACTTTTTTCAATTTAGAAGAACAGACCTTAAATGTTACCTAACAGCACAAAACGAGTATAAAAAGCAATGTTTGTTGCTACGATGCATGCCTTAAAATGAAAAATTGATTTTTTTAAAGCTATTGTAACAACATTATCCAAAGCGTCTCATATTTGTAAAGAGCAAAAAAAAAAACGAGTTTTTTTTTTTTTCCTGATTCCTTCTGCTGCTTCGTAGAGCAGCAGGCACCAAATGTTCCCTCAGATTGATGCCTCAGCAGTAATGCCAAAGATAAGCAGTCCGGTGCAGCGTGCATTGCCTCATGCAAAGATGTGAGTCACACAATGACAGTCACATCGCCAGTAAGAGTGCAGCCTTTACACGTGTGGTCAGGGACATTTCGGGCCCAGTCACAAAGCTGCCTCGGTTAAGTTTTGTGGCGAGCGGCGTGACAGGAAACACACTTTTTTAAACCGTCAACGCGATTATCTGGCAACCGCACGGTAATTCAAAAGGTGATGTGTTTCTCACAGAACATCAGAGAAGACTAATATGAGTGAAAACCTGAAACAAAGAAGAAGCACTTTGAATGACGTCGAGCTTGTTGAGCTTCTATTCCAACACTCCAGAGTTAATAATGTTTGGAAATAATAAACAAAAATTCTATACTTTTTATGAGTTCATTTTAACGTCTGAGTCAAAGTTGGTTTCATATGAACACACGGAAAAGTGCAAGTACATTACAGCCATGATGTGTGTTGAATTTTACTTCCACACCGACACAGCAGTATGTGTAGATGTCAGGGGAAAACACTTGCATTTCATGGTTATTTTTCATTTGTTGGCACAAAAAAATACTCCTGTGTTTACATTTTCTTGCTTGTTTATAAAGGATACACTTTTTTTCCCTTTCAATTACAAGCATATGGCCGCTTTCTTTTATGAACACACAGACATGTTGGATTTGCCTCGCGAGGCTCACATGCTGCCCAGTGAACGGACGGACTTAGGCGACGATAAATAGCTCCTGACGTAGCGCCCTCAATCATGCAACATGCAGTTTCATGTTTATATTTATCTGTGACACTGCCATTCTTTCTGTCAGAGGTCAGTATAATATTGGGAAAAAAATGCCTTCCTCTCAGTAGCTCCAAATGTACTGTAAACAATGCCAGGAAAGCAGTGGGGGCTGGGAGGGCTTTACTGCAACAGTAGCCACCCTGATTCAATTGACGGCTGGAGCATTGCTGTTCACGGTTTCTTACTGACTTCTACTCCTCCCAACAAAATGCTCGTGCAGTCATCTCGCTCATATTCCCTGCTCTAAAATTAGCCGTGGACTACAGAAGGCTGTCAGTGCTGATTTGGCTGGACAGGTACAGCGAGAATGTATTAATTTTCTCCTACGGGGAGAAAAGTGCTTTTCAAAGTTCCAGCACCCCCCACTTTGCCTATATATCCCTGTGCATTAGTGTCTATTTGAGAAGCCACTCTCCACAGATTTTTGGAGCCATTTTTTTTCTCCCTCTTTTGTACTTTGATGCAAAGTCGGCATGTTCTCTTGCAGAGACCAGTAACATGTGTCCTGCTTTATCCAACAGTAAGTCACAGCCACTCAACTTTTAGCCGCTAATGTTGCCAGTTATGATTGATCTGACGTCGCCGCGCGGCCCTTCCACACCCCCACAAGCAATTTCACTTTTAAGCGCTCTGAAGACCTAATAAAGCCTTTTTTTCATTTCACAGTCAGACCTTGTGACGGAGCCGCGCGGCCTCCACGATTTACATTTTACTCACTATTTATCTGAACAGACGACTTAATAAGTTCTCTCCTGAGCACACACGAGCGGAGCGTTACTATGGGGAGGCGGAGTGCTCCTCTGCTCCGTGGCACCCAGGCCCGCTCCATTGTGGCGAGAGACAACAGCTGTCTTTACCTTTGGCAGGCAAACAGGCTCATTAAGGGCGGCCATGTTTGTTTTTGTGCCCGATACCTAGCCCTAAGCAAACACCGCCATATCTCCACTCCGCAGCCCTTGCAGCCTCAACATTTCCTTCCCTATTGTGGAGGGAGGCCCTGGCACGTTGAGCCAGCCACACTTTTTTTCCCCCCCTTCTTCTTCCTCTCTTCCCCGCGAGCTCTGACCAAGCTGCCAATTGCTCTCAAAGAATGCGTGCTTAATTGAGAAATTTGGGTTTGGGCTGATGAAATGCCGAAACGCAGCGAGCGCGCAAGTCGCGATGCTGTGAATGATGCGTATGTGTCGCGTACATAATGTGTGTCATTATGCTGCCTGATATCACATCTTGTGGTATGTCACAAGAAAGCCTGCTTTGTTTGTTGTGCCGTAGATGTGATAAAGGCGTCATTATTTGGCGGGCTCACAGCTAGCAGCAAAATCTGCAGCGAAAGGTTTCATTCGCATATTTTCTCCCCTCTCAGCAATGTCTGAGGCTTGACTGACAAGGCAGGTTGAATTCATAACGCTTTGACAAAAATTCCATTTAAGAGGGAAAATGGCAGTGAATGTCATCCCATTACTGCGGATGGCAAACATGGAAACATTTTAACCTAGCAGGCATTCGCATTAACTTATACAAAACAGTACAAACACAATTTTTCCTTCTTTTTTTTACTTGGTGTTCAATACTGAAGTAGTTTCTCTTCCAGAGCATTTTGAAGAGCAGTCGTCCAAAATGTACTCACTTATTTGATTTCGTCCCTTTTTCACCATTTGTCAAGCCCAAAGTCACAATGCATTGTGAAATGAGTTCTTAATGTGGAGTAATGAGGCTGTCATGGCAAAGCAGTCTCTGCTTGTTTGAGTTTGACTCATGTCGTAGATTCAATTAAATCAGCTGAAGTCAAGCTGGCCCCAGGCCAGATCGGTAATGGTTGACCTCATTCAAACAATGCTCTGACATATTGAAACAATAAGAGGAAGGGCCTTGAGTCAGTTGCAAAAGCAAACTCCAGTCAAAGGCGATAAGGTAGAAACATTACAGTGAAGTCACCGAAGTGTTTGAAAGTTTGTCTTCAGGGGAGCAAATGAAGTTTTTCATTTTAATCCTCTCGGAGCTGAAGTTTTTACATGTGTAACACCTCATAGATTAAAGTTAATGCTGTGTGTATGTGTGTGTGTGTGTGTGTGTGTGTGTGCGCACGCGCGCGTGTGAAATCCCAAACCGAGACTTTATGAGCTAAAACACAGAAAGCACATGTAAAGAATACAGTGCTACTTTCTATTTGAAAGTAATGCTTTTAGTTTGAAATGTGTCCAGGAAGTTCAATCATCACATCGGCATGTTTTTGAGTGCGAGCCCGCCGTCATTAATTCGCCAAAATGTTAAAAAGATGTGAATAGCTTGCTCCGGTTTGTGGGATACAAACACCTCAGTGTTGAGTACATTAAGCTCCGTTTGAATGTAACAACTGAAAAATCGCAGTCGATCAAACTTTGGAGATAAAAGTACATAACAGGTTTAAATCGCGGCTGGCCCAGTTCTTGGTTGGGAGGTTTAGTTGTCCTCAGAAGTCTAAACTGATTTATTTGGATGTTGAAATGCCTGGAATCTAAATCATGACACAAACACTCCCAAGGCTATGTAAACAACCTTTCCAGTTCCAGTCTACAACCGCGCTTTCTGAGCAATAACTTGAGTGCCAAGGGCAAAAAGCACTTCTCACTTCTGGAAGGATCTCCACCGTCACAATTACTAATAAAGGGGCGCTCCTCGGCTCGTGTGAGAGTATTTTTAAAAAGGCTTATTTTGCCTCTCGCTGTCAGCAAGCGATCAATCATGTTGCTAATTCCAGGGCACATTTACCATTCATTATGTGTGAATTTACAGTTCGGGAAGACAGAGACGTCCTGAGTGCTTTGTAGGATAAACAGAAATGAGGTAACACAATCAAAATGGGACACTGCTCTTTACTCGCTCTTGTTTCACTATTCACCAGGGCAAAAGCAGTTACAGTAAACAGATAAAAGAGCAGACGCACACACACACACACACACACACACAAAGACACACATAGGCACAGACAGTAACTGCATCTCATTAGGCGGCATTCCCTCTGGCCCTTACTCCATTAGAAATTAAAACTCGCGACAATTAGAGGCAGATTGGTCTCAGCTCAGTGCGCTCCACTCTCAAGGCTCCGCGATGACTTAATTACAGGTACAACTGAAAACAGTGTGCTGGTGCAGCGCTGAGCTGGCAGTGAAGACTGGAGCAAGTGTCAGCGACAACTAGGCTCAATGGATAAGAAAACATAAAGGAGAGAAACTGTTCAGTACAACAGAGAAACAAACTGTGTCATCACAGAGACACAGGAGGAGGAAGGCGAGGGGGAGCGAGTGGTAATAGAAACTTTGCTTTTTTTGTAGTTCACAGCTGCAAAAAATTAAAAGCAACACACAAAATGTTTGTGCCAAACATGCTCACGCATGGTAAGTTATTTATCTACAAAAGAAAGGAAGAATATCTTCTTTTAGTTTCTTTTTATTTTTAAATGAAGAGGTGGGAATGGTGATTTAAACTAAAATAAACTCTAGTGCTCCAGGTTATCTCAGCTGGTCCCACCTTTTAAAAGCATCAACAATATACGAGCGTGGCTACTGAATCGTTTTCATGAGCACACGAGGCGAAAAAAAAAGCTCCCGAATGAAAATGGACAGAGAACTTATTTCTTGATGTGCTTCATCGCACTGCTTACGACAAGGACACAAATCGCATTTTTTCTGTAATTGAAGCGACCCCGGTTTATGTAACGACTGACCGTTCTGCCCTTCAAGCTACAGAGAGACAGAAAGAGTGATCTGATCGCTCCATGTACTTGCTCCAGTCACGTGACACCATGTCCCATTATATTGTGATGTTGTCATAGGGGGAGAGGAAATGAAATGCCTCCAAGCTATGTGGGGAAAATCGTGTGTGCGTGTGTGTGTGCTTGCGTGTGTGTGTGTATGTGTGTATGTACAGTGGAGTATTTAGAGGCATAAAAGTGAGTGTGACTGTGCATGACCCTGGAACAAAGTCAGCGCACCTATTAGCCCTAAAATGCTTCTTTTTGTGGAAAAAAACACCACAAAAGTATTGGATTATCAGAAAAAAATAGACTCTAGATTATGTTTTTCAACATTTTTGATGTCAAATGGAAGAGTCCCGTGGCACACTATCCATCAAAACTGTTTCAAATTGACACTGTCACCCGATACAGTGAGAATGATGACATTCAGCCTCTTTAATTCATTCGTACTCAATCAGTGTGCAAATTCCTTTTAAATTCGTCCTGCTTTCTTGAGCAATTTCCATTTTTATATCACTCACCACTGAACTGTGCACCTCATGGGGGGGTGTAAAAAAAACAAAAGGTTTGAACTTGAAGTTTTCATTAAAATGAATCACACACATGTATTGATGTAACGTTGACAAAGCAGGATGAAAGGAGAGCTGGAAGCGGCGTGAGAGCTTTTTCAAGTTAAGCTGCGGAGAGAGAGACGATACTTCTCCCAAAAGACAAATGTGTATCCTTCAAATCCAGCAGAATTGCAAAATTAATCCATGACAGCGTGAAAACAGCTCTTTATAAAAACTGTCTGAATTGTGGTAAACGACCAGAGGTTGTCAAAGTTACAGTAACACAAAAGTAACTTAGTCCTTCACAGCATCGTTTTCCTACATGACTAATCTCCTGAGCTGCCGCCCACCAACACCGAGTTGCAGCTACCAGTGGTTAATAGCTTACTCAACTAGCAGGAACCTTCTAGTCGTGCCAATAACCGTGCCATTTCAACACTTTGGATGCAGCCCGGTTTTGCATTTTGATGCATTTTTATGCAAATGCAAGTGCCTGATGGTATATGAGATGTTTAAAAAGCTCGTTTACTACATGACAGCAATATGAACACATTTGCCTGAGAAATACGGCGCCTAAATAAATGATCATTCACGAGACCTCCTGCAGTGGCGGCGAGGAGGTTGCGATGGTTAATGAGTTTGTAGCCACTTTGTTGGGCGACCGCGCGGCGCAGCCTCACTGTTGGGTGTGTGTGGCTGGTTGTCGTCTCTCGTGAAAGGTGCATTTGTACAGAAAACATTTAAACCGTTCAGGAAGACGCTTTCTTCGGGGAGTCATTTAGCGTCTACTGTAGGATGAGGTTTCATGAAGTGTCAGAGATACGGAGGAGACAAATACATGTTTCCAAATATGATGGCTTTCATTGTGACACACATGTAAAGGGGATTTTTTTTTTTCAAACTGAAACCACAAAGGGCGATGAAAACATTTGAGAGGACACACCGCATGAATTCAACTGAAGGGTTGCAGTATACACCTCTTCTCTCTTCTTTTTAGTCCACTGTACATTTTCTTGAGTTTTGCTCCCAAACTATATCAGATTGCATCATTTTTTTTCTCCACCTGAAATGTGCACACCATTTAATGAAGCTGCTGTCAAACTCTGAGCCAGGGCAGTAATTATTTAACTGCGAGTGTGTCGAGCGCAGAGTTCAGTTTTTGCACTTGATAACAGCTGAATCCAGATCCGGAGAAGGGGGGAAATGTTTCTCGGATTTTCAACAATGGAAAAAAATTGGGGACAATGAGTGATGAAAGAAGCCGTTGGGTTTTTTTTTTGTTTTGTTTTTTTTTTCCGACAAGTCACTGTGTCAGTTGAGAATTTCCTTTGTGTGCGTCTCTGTGTTCGGGGGATGTTGCATGAATGGGCAGTCAGCATTTAGGGTTCAAAAGAAAACAGCAGCCTGAGCTCCTGTCTGTGTGAAAACCAAGGCTACGGTGCTGTGTATCAAGTGCCATTGTTTTGGTAATAGTAAACCTGGGGCACTTGCCAGGAGGCATTAGTCATTCATCTAACAAGTTCCACAAAGCAAACCACAAAGTGCTCCACTGTCGACTTCCCCTCATTGAATTCTGAGCACATAAGCACATTTCCAAGTGTCTAACAGCAAGGTAGAAACTTTCGGATGACTAGCTACCTGAAATATGGCTATCGTGTTTATTTATTTGTGCACTCCCTCGACAGGAAGCCGACTCGTTTGGAGGCATGCAGGTTTTTTTTTCCTTTTCTTTTTTCTTGAGCATGAAGAAAAGACTGAAGGGAGAGAAGCGGGGAGGTGGCGGGTGAAAGGAGGGGATTAGGGCGGAGTGCAATTATTCAGCAGGCCAGGCATACGACATGATCTCTAATTACCCACAAAGCAATGTGTAACCCAAGCCACAGATTAGGCTGCATTATCAGGCTTAATAAAACATGACCATCTCTCAGTTTCACTCCCTCTCTCCGCCCGCCTGCCACAAACACTTGTTTCTGGTCGTGACATTCCCGAAGCCCGTGCTGAGTAAGTGACCCCACTTCACCTGTTGCCGTTCGGCTGCAGCGACGTGTTCGTTAAAGCCAATCATGGCCGACGCATTCTCCCAGTGACCCCAGTGAGACGAATTCGGAACTAGCAGCTCGGAAACGACTGTTTCATCTTCAGATTGAAGCAGAAAGAGAAAAAAAACCCCAACCTTCAACTAATGACCCAGTTCTTCTTTATCAGCACTCTGTTTGTGAGGAGCTGCCCGAAATTATACCACACATCACCCAGTGACTTTTATGCCTGAACTCATCACGGTCAGCCAGCACTTAAATGCAGCATACTTTGGAGATACTTCGAGAGGAGGGGGACCGCACTTCAGTGCAAACTTAGGAAGGAGCTCACTTGTTCAGAGCAGAATGAGCTGAATCTTAAAAAAAAAAAAGTGACACTGAGAATTAAACCGCCTGGAGAAAATAAATGGGTGTTAAAATTTGCTTCATTTCAGGCAGCTACAACATTAAAAAACAGCTTAAAGTTGATTAATTATAATAATCTGACAGTATAATGTACAGACTGGGCTATTTGCCATGTAAAGTGCACTTTTATTTTCAAAACTTAAAGTACGAACTTTTTGTCACTGTAACACTTCTTAATATTTGAATACTTCCTCTGCCATGGCTAAGGTGTTAGAACACACACACACACACACACACACACACACA
>JAUESF010000050.1:5414553-5426371 GCA_032274765.1 Malacoctenus tetranemus
CACACACACACACACACACACACACACACACACACACACACACACACACACACACACACACACACACACGGAAAAGACCGGATGGAAAAAAGTGTTCAGCGATCCAGACCCAATAACGAATCACCCAGAAGCAGAACAGACTCAGGCCTCAAACGTGAAGTATGCCTAACGGACCACAGTTTGTGACCAGCGACTCGCTGATCCAGACACGAAGAAAAGACTTCAAGCAGAAACTCTCCTGGCTCCTGGTAATTCCTGTAAACTTTAGGAGGTTAAACAGATAAGGAGGGCTTCGTTCCCCTGCCCCCCCCCTCTGACTAACCTCCTGCATGAGGTTGTGGGACTGTGTGACGACTCTTGCGAGCGGCTTCAGGAACACACATCAGACTGGCACAGCCGACCCGAGTGTTTGATGAGTCTGAATGTCTGTGGCTCCATGCACAAACATGTTCGGAGTGTGCGTGTGATGTTTTTTTTTTGTTTTCGGGGAAAAAATTGAGTCTCAACCTCAAGTTGGAATTTTGGGCCATCGAATCATTCTGATGGGTTAGTGCTGTAAAAATCCTGCCCTGTGTCATGCTGGATGTCATGATGGAGATGTTTGCAGTGTGTAATTTTAAAAAAGCTCAAGCCACTGTCATGTTTAATGTTCACTCTGCTCCCTTTTGTTGGTGCTCCTCAGTTCTCTTGTTTAAGCTTGTGTCAAAGCAGTGAGACAAGTGAAAGACGTACATTTGTTTTCTTCGTTGAATGAGAATCTGATGGCCAATCATGCAAATACTTAATGAACATGAGCCACTTTAGGAGTTTGTGTCATCATTTGAACACAGATTTCTCCACCCCCGGCTGTCATTCATCTTCAGTCACATCTTCAGGATCTATAAACAGAAAAAGGGGTAAAGAGACCCCGCTGGGAATAAGGCTCTGAGCCATCAAGTGCCCCCAACAGCTGTGATCTGGCCCCTCCAGACACTCCGGATTACCCCCGTCCAGTCCACGGTCCGACATCGCTCCGTGCGTCGAAGCACTCAGACTGGTTCTAAATATGAACAACGCTCGACGGGGAATTCATGTTGCCACTGCCACCCTGCCAAATTTGGCCCCCCTCGCGTTCGATCCCCGAGACTTCCGGTGAATCAGCTAAACCAACAGTTACCGATTCCCAGCGAGGCTGCGAGGGTTTATTAAAGATCCTGTCGCTGTGAGTCGTCATCGCTTTTCTGGCAGGCTAACCACTCTCCTTCGGTCTCGTGTGACTCAGAGTCGCCTGGGGAAAATCTTCCCACACCCCCGTGATGAAGAGCATCAGGGGACAGCGTGCGCAGGCATCAGATCGGCACTGTAATTACATGGCGATGCGGACGGATCACACATAGAGTTTACAGAGGCTCATAATTGGCATAATGAGCATGTGGAAGTCATACTGATGCACCACAGTCAATGCTTTGCATCTGGATTTCACACTTAGGAAAAGACAAAACCCTGTGAGAGAGAAAGTCAAGCAAAATAAATGAGCTTCTACGTCACACCTAAGAACCTTCTGCTTCAGAAGACGATTTCTTAAACATATTTGCCGAGAGTGTTCTTGTCTTTATGTGTTTTTATGCAGATGCTTTCACACAGGTTTCACTTTTCTTGTACTTTCACTCTAAAAGATTGTGTCTTTCAAAATAAAAGTTATGAGAAATCGTTTTTCAAAAAGTATCTTATAATTAAAGAAAAAATAAGCAACTACAGTCAGGAGGTCAAAAAGAAAACCAGTGTGAGTGGAACTGTTGCACAGAAACAACACGACCACCCTGAAGATCCTCTGGGTGTCTGAAATCTCAGTTATCGATTGTTATTGATGACCTCAGCTGTTCCTCAGTGTGTCAGTGCCTCTGGTGTGACAGTGTTTGATTAAAAGATGGCCGCTGATGTGAAGCTTTGCTTATTAGGTCGTTGATTGTGGCAAGAAGCTTTCATCTCAAAGAAATGTGAGGTGTGAGGTGAACTGCAAAAGGCGGATTGGACTCTGTTGTCCCTGAGCTGATTAACCTGCTGTGATAACAGTGACCACACTGAAAACAAACCTGAGAGGAGCCCCTCCAACACCTCACTGTGAAGCTTAATGCTGGTGATGCTCCCACTTTTCTGTGGATGCCCCAACTCCTATACCCTTTGCCAAAGCATTACAGTGAAGCCAAACACAAAAAAGAACTTTCAAAGTAAAAGCATGGAAAGTTTCGACCACCTCAAAGCGACCAGAGACCAGTTTTGATCCCTAGCGCTCCCCCAAGGAGATCCTGGTCCCCAGTTTGGGAATCACTGGAAGAGGAGCTCCCTGCTTCTTCAGGGAATCACAGACTACTCCTCCCCCTCCCCCTTGCTCCCTCTCCTCCCCCAGTCCCAAACTTTGTCACTGCTGTGGGAACTCCCTGCGCCGTGTATCACGATTAGGTGAGCGGAGGAGGCGTGGGGAGCAGCAGAGAGCGGAGTCCTGAGAGGAGTGCGGACGCACAGAGGAGCTGACGGAGCGACAGGAAGACACTGGTCCGTTACAGAGTTACAGGGATGCACTTTTAGCCCCGTTCTCTCCTGCTGCTTTCAGGCTACGGACTAAAAAAACACTTGGACAGACTCGTCTCTGAAAATAACCCTCGGTGGATTTATTCCCTGCTTCCACTAGAAAGATGGGCTCGGAGCGGTTTCGCGTAAAGGCGCCGGAGACAGGAGCCTTTCTCGCCCGCTCGTTCCTTTGTATCGCCGGACTGGTCCTCACTTTCTCCCTGCCTGTCTGCGACACGTTCAATTTAGACGTGGAGAACCCGTCGGTTTACAGCGGACCTGAGGGGAGCTACTTCGGATACGCGGTGGACTTTTATCTGTCGGATTCAGCCGGGTGAGTTTCTGCCACGCTCCTTTTCTTTCTTCACTCAGAAGCCCGTCTCACCCTGAAACATCCCATTTTCTCGTGTCCCCTTCATGGTACACAGCATATGTTGTGTGCAGCGCGCGCGCGAACTTGCTGCGACTTTAATGATTTTTGTCCTTTTTCGCCAAATATTTGAACTGTTAAAGTTACAGAGAGTGTCTCCAACAGGAAACACATGAGATTTTGAGTTGTAGTTTCTCTGCCAGTAAATGTAAACTTCGCGTGCACACTTCGCGTGTGCTTCACGGACACATGCTTTACGCGCCGCTCACGCGCGCAGTCGCGAATTGTCTTGTAGCAGCTGTAAGCTAATTGAATATATCAAGTCACATTAAGCTGTAAATAACTTTGCGTATCAAGTAATGGCAGTAAGAGAGTGGCTTTTAAAAGAACTTAAGGGTCAAAATCACTCGAAACCGCAGTTAAATCCTAATCTCATTGTACAACCAAATCATATTTCTGTGTGACCCTTTAAGCCGCTTTGACTTTAAACCGTCAGGACGAGCCCGCACGCTGGCGGCTCCTTTTTTTTGGGCCTCAGCTGATTGTGACGCTTCCCGTGATGCCAAGTGACAGTTTGAATGCAGGGACCGTCTCAGCATTCTTCCTGAGGAGCTTTTGGCATTTACTGATCTGAAGCCCATGCGTGCCTGTGGTCAGGTCTAATACTACAGTGGAGAATATTATGTGGAGGAGGGGGGGGGGCTGTCTGTCCGAGGAGTGGAGGGGTCTTTGGAAATTGATGTGTGTGTGTGTGTGTGGATCCAGTCAGTGTGTGTGCTTCTGCTTGGATCCAACCCCAATAATCTCAATTAACTCAAAGTTATGCAGCCGCAGTCAAGGTTCCTCTCAGACTTCCTGGCTGTGTCGGCGGAGCACCAGTGGTGTCTCGGATCACTATTGGACCAGCCAGCATGCCGGGATTGGACAGAGGGCTTTGTGCCGAGTGGGCCGCCAGCAGTGGCTTCAGTTTCCCCGTTACTCCTCCTTGCTGCCTTGGACGGCAGACAACCAGACAAGGGGAGACCCGCCTCCCCTCCCCACCCCTCCTTCTACCCCCCCCCTCTTCTTCTTCTTCCCTTGGCCTTGGCTGACTTTTTAAAAGCCTTCTGCTTCCACTGGTCTTAATTTCTCTGCCTGGGAAGCAGCAGCTCGTGGAGAGTGGTATGATTTAGGATGTGAAGTTCATATGAAGAGATCCCTCTTTCCAACACCCCCCTCCACTCTTTCCTGACTTCCTCCCATGCTGATGTCATCCTGCAGGGCTTTTTAATCCACCCTCCCCCCCTCCCCTTCCCTCCCACCTATGTCTAGCCCCTCTCTCCCCATCATCTCTCTACGTCTCATTAGGCATCAGACGCAGCACACGTCATCTTCCCGATGACTTAATCTGAACTTTTCCACAGCTGGGATGCTTTAGGAGTCAGATGTGACAATGGAGGAATGATGTTTGAGCATGGCTTCCTACAGACCCTTTAATTCTCCCCCTGGTTATATATCTCCCTGAAGTCTAACAAAACAAAGTATGAGAGGGCAGATTTAGGGCCGTGACTCAGTGCTTTATCTCCGCACGACCACATGCATCTGCCGCTTGTCATCCGCCGCTTCTTAGAAGTTTGCACATCAAAACGTTATCAGCAGGGAAACCGAACGAGTCCCTGTTATCGCTTGTGCTGCTTTCACATCATCAGCGTCATCATCGCCCACACAGTCAGAGATGTGAGGGAGTCACTGGAAACCCTGTGAGGTCATTTCGGGGGTGTATGGAGGGGGGTCTCTGCCTCTGCCAGACAGGCTGCTATGAGCACAAATGCAGACACGTCTCAGGGAGGCGAAGCACCTTAGAAAAGTTTTCTTAGTTAAGTTTTTGAATGATGCTTTTTTATTCTAATAAAAGCAAAAAGAAATAAAGGAAACTCTTCATTAGATCTTCTTAGATGAAGAGCTCAACCTTGAACCTTGCGCAACTTCCTCTTCTCCTCCTTTGCATCTCTGTTATCGAATGATTTTTGTGTTCTTGTGAGAGGTCACAGCTCTGCTTTACTTGATTAATGATCTAGATCACTCAGTGTTTTTGTCTGGTCTGCTGGTAAAGTTGCTACAATCACTGTGGAAAATAACAGACTTTTGTATTTTCTTCATTCTTGTTGATTGAAATATTCCTCAGTTTTGCACAAACATGTTCGCTGCTTTTTTTTACAAAGGAAATGAGGGAGCGAGCAGATGTAGATGTGACGACTTCTCCCATTCATTCAGGCCTGCGAGCACAAAGACTCACTTTCACTCCCTTTGACGTCGATCCCTGACAAGTTTATATATGCGGGTCTGCCGTGCCCTTCGGCCTGACGTAATGAAATTTCATTGGGACATTGGTGGATGGCCCACCACTCGAGAACATCGCCTGAGGACGGTGTCTGTGAACTGTGTGTGACAGCTCCTGTCAAATGCACACAGGAAGGGCAAGAGGACATCTGGGTCCCTGTTGTGTATGTTTTTCCATGTTGAGGAAAGATGGACGTCTCTGGATGTCTCTGGACATCAGTTCCCACACACGCGCTCCTTGGCGAGCACCACAAGGATCCCTGATTGGCTGACTCCCTCCCTGGACTCCTCTCGGAGTCTCTTCCGTGCCAGGCAGGGATGAGGGAGTGTGGATCGCACTGCGATAGAGAGGTCAGACGTCAGGGGCTGTAAATAATAACAGACCTGGTCTGGTGTGCATGAACAGACCAGGCAGGTTGGTGCGGTCGGTCGATGTGTATTATCTCGGTTTCGACCGTGACGAGCTGAGGTCGGCCGGTGCATGTAGGTGACTCTGCTGGAGTTTACCCTCTCGATCAGAGCGAGAGTTCAACTAATATTGACATTGGCGCGCGGCCTCTGAAGCGACACTGTTTTCTCTGCATCCGCCATCACTCTCGTTTGGTTATTGTTTTGACTGGTGTCGTTTTCAGTGGACCTGTTTCTAAATCAAACCAGTGAGTGCTGCCGGAGTGCAGATTGTATATTTGGGTTGCCAGGTTTTTACTTCATCCAGGTTCTCATTCTCCTTCAGACAAAGAGGCTCTTTGTCTGATGGCAAAAAAAAATTGTTTACCGTTTTCTCCCAGAGGAGCTTTTTGCTATGACTCAATGCTTTTCTTAATTTTTTGGCTGCCATGATTTTCTGCCCATTTCCATGCCAATGTCCTGGTCATTTTCCAATTAATTGAGGACATCAGTGTAACGTATCACTGCTTCTCGCTCTGTTGCAGTGTGGCTTCATGATGCCAGTTTAAAGGAATGTGATTAAGATAAACTCAAATTTTATGGGTGATACACAGGTAAGAATTGTCCCCATGTGGATCAATAAAGTAAAATTCAAGGTAACGGAGAACTCCTTTTAGAAATCAAGTCGAGCTGAGTAAGCATCTGCAAAAAAGTACCCAAAGAGGCCCTGCTGTGATTATGACTCGATGCTTTCTTACTTTATTGGCTTTCTGAAATGCTGCCTTAATTTTCTGTAAGCACCTTTAATAATCACACTTTGTGAGACTGTGTCTGTAAAGGTCATTGAGAATATGCTGAGCTAGTTACGCTCAAGTGTGTCTCGAACAATGTGCCATTCTGTCTTTTATTGGCCTGTTTGTTGAGAGGGGCTTCGGATAATGAGCCTGTGTGTGTTTCGCTGGAAAAAGATGTCTGCGGGACGGTGGTGATGGTTTTAGAGGGTCCGTGAACCCTGCTGTTCAGTCTCACTGTGGGAATGCCCCTCAGACGTCACGTCTGCTCCGGCTGGAAAGGAGTTGGCTGCGAGTCGGGGGCGTCCTGACTCATAATCTGTGAGATTTAATCTCTGACCACCGGCAGGCCTGGTTTGGCTTAACCCCTCGGGTCGAAAGAACTGACTCATATCTGCGGTCGCTTGAACGAAGCTGCCCCCCTCCATAGTAAATGACACATTGTCCACTTGTACAATGCTAGATTCTGCCACATGAAATGAGATCTGCCCCAATATTTGAAATGGAAATGGCACTTTTTTTCTGACAGTCCAGCCTCTGAATGTGTGATTGTGCGTATGCATGTGTGGGGGGCTGCAGGGACTATGGTGGGTGTGTGTGTGTGTAGAGGCAACATGCTTCAACAGCTGCAATCCCCCGCCTGCCTCTTTTCTCCCCCTTTCGTCGCCATGTTTAATACAACAACTCCTCTGTCCTGAGGTGAGAGCACTGGACCCCCTGATGTGGCCATTGTGGAGAGGTGTGAACCACCAGCAGTTAAGCTCCCACCAGGAGGATTTTTTAGGGCAGTGGAGCTGTTAAAGGGGGAGGCAGGCGGGGGCTGGTGGGGTGGTAGGGTGGGCAACATTTTGTTACAAGGGAAAAATCCATTGGTGAGACCGCGAGTCATTTTAATGTTTTGCTGCAGTAGGGGGATGTTTCAAATTTCTCACTTGCCACTTGTGAAATAACTTGACAGGTTGGTGGTTTCAGCAAAACAGCTGCTGGTTTTCCCACATTAACTGTAAAAACACAAATCAGGGTAGTGGCACACGGAGTGATTGCTGCTCGCTGACAAGTGAAAAGGAAAGAAAACAGGCATTGCGCAATCAACGAGTGAAGAAGTGTCAAGTTTGTGGCGAATTAACGGATTGCTTCAGTTCAATTCAGCTTACTTCACTCAAAGAGCACAAATGACATTCAGAGAACTTTAACTCAATGATCAGTTTCTTGCAAGAAGTTCTATAGAATGGGGAGAGAGCACCTATGGCAACACAGACACATCCTAAGTAGATCACATACAATGGTCAATTGTGAGTATTTGGAGAGCAAAGACAGTCAATGAGCTCTTTGAATTAGAGGCATAACCTAAAGCAGCTGAACTAAGAAAAGAGGTTCAACAAGCCGAGAACAGGTCTCACTATAACTGTATTTAATAGAAATGTTTGAACCATGGTCTTGGTGAGAAACTGACACAGCTACTTGGCTCTACTCATTTTCTGTCCTCTAGGTGTGAGTGGCTTCAACCAGATACTATCTTAGTTTGCATTGCAAACAAATGACATCTGGTCAGATCTCCTCGCTAATGTTGAGGAGGTGCCTGAGTGTAATCTTAAAAACTGCAGTTGTAAACCAAGTAGAGTCGAGTTGGCCAAAAGTGGGTATTGTGGAAAATTTGCAGTGAAAGCAGTGAGTAGAATACCAATCTGAAGAGGGAGTTGTAAAAGATTCCAAAAGTTGGAAATGGAAACATAAAGATGAAAAACTTCTCTTCTCCACGCTTCTCCATTGTAATGTCAAAGTTAGGCTACATTTTGTAGCTGCGTTTGTGTTTCCTGGCCACCTGTTGCCTTGCGTTTTTATCCTTTCGAGGATACAGGAGGAATGTTTTTGCAGTGATCCGGGATCAGACCGGTGGGCTGTTTATCTTATCACCGCTGTCCGCTGCAGGTTTGTTTCCCAGTCGCTCCTGTGATGTGGAAATGTCTATAAATTCTTCCACAGAAGACAGATCTTTCTCCCGGCTCAGAGTAACATGCTGATCCCTTTTTTTTTTTTTTTTATCCCTCTTGTTCAACGACTCACATCTGACTCGGACCAAAAAGAGCACAGTAGACCCTCTGTAGTCGGCACACGCCATCTCAGCAGGCACTGCTAGTCTCATCATCCTCAGGCTCCTGGACAGTTGTCCATATGGCCGCCGTAAGGACTCAAACAGCTTCTGTCTGGCCTCAGTTCCAAGAGGACACCAGGTTGTTGAAATGACTCAGTATAGACTAGAATGAGTAAGTTACAAAGACTCACTTTACTGTAACAATTTGTAACTATGATAAATTTAAGTTATTTACGTTTTAAATGTTAACTCTTGTTCACGAGTGGTTGTAGGATGGAACAGGAGAATAATGGAGCGATCGGTCCCGACTCGAGCCTTTGTTTTCTGTGTCACAACTGATCTCACTCTTAAGTGCCATGTCTGCTTCAACAAAAATCAATATTGCTATTAGTATGACATCATATTATATTCATTTATTTCTTGAGGATGCTAATGAGCTGAGCGGCAGCCTCAGCGTGACCCGTATTGATCCGGACCGAGGCGAGGTGGTCCTCTTGAGTGGGTGGGGTTTGTGTTTGTTTCCTGGCATGCTTCACTGGAGGATGGAAAGTGGAGAGCGGCCTCTGGCTCACATCAGGTCACTGCATCTCAATCCCCCTTTTTTTACTGATATGGAACCCCTCCAGTGTTTAAGCATGTGTTGATGGCTGAGTGTAAACTCTGCTGGGCTCTGCTCATGTTTTACTGAGGTGTTGCTGAGATTTCAAGGCCACTTGTGCTCCTTTTTTCCACTCCATCTTTCTTTTTCCTTTTGCATACGTGCCATAGTGTTCGTTTATGACTGCAGATGGCGTCTGCTGGCAGGCTCAACCAATGTAAATTTTCCCCCTCCTTTTTCAGGCTCAAAGCTGTTATAATAGTGTTAGAGTGACATCAGCTTTGCAGCTGGGTGGAAGACAATTAAATGTGGAACCGAGGGGGGGGAGACTGGGAGGGGGTAGCTGAGGAATTTGCCCGTTGACAACCTCGCTCCCTAACCTCATCATAAACTGTATTAACCATGGCTGCACGCTAAAGCGTCACATCAGCAAGTTCCAGCAGCGTGCATCACCCTTCGTTTCTCAACTCGCCATAAAGTGGCGGTTACAGTTTGACCATCATCCTGTGGTCGGATACTTCGCTGATTGCTTGACCCCCCGAAGAAAATCAGGCTCCAGCTGTTGTTTATACACATTCCTCACTCGCAGCTTAAATCAATTACACGAGTTTAATTAATGCTTAATTGTCATCTGGGCGGTGGAGATCATTAGTGGCTTCTGTATGGCAGCTGGCTGATGTTTCTCATGTGCCCCGACTTCCTCGCCGGGGTGTCACTTCGGTCTGCTGAGTAACGAGTTAGCCATTTGTTCATAATGATGTGAAACTGAGGAGAACATTAGTTTGATTCTGCAGAAGCCAAAACTTTTAGTTGAGCACATGAACTGTGGTCTGAGAACACCAGGACTTATTTCTTTGTTCTTTGCAGGATACTGGGTCCATAAGGGCTTCAAACTTGCATGTTGTCATTGATTGATTTCCATAAAATGAGTAACATTCAAGCACATTAAATTGACCTTTGATATCTTATGATGTCAAGGAGAGACAGATGTCAGCTTATCAGTTACACACGTGTAAAAACACAAAACAAAGCCACCACTCTGCAAGCCCTCTGCTCTATTTGCTCAAAAGGAATTTATAATGCCGCGCCGCAGTCAGAGCTCCACTGAATGACACAAAAGCGCTTCCTTCTGAGCTCGCAGCCGACAGATAAGGTAACCGGGCGGGGGGAATGCCACCGAGATCGTCCCCAGATAGCCACCTATTAAATGCTAATTTTTCCTCATTTGCAGGACTTTTAGATTGTTATCGTGCCGCGTGTGTTTGTGTGTTTGCTTGAGTCTCTGTTTGTTGCAGTTTGAGGTCACGGAGTCGAGTTGCCAACTCGCTGATGAAAGCACGATCAGCCTGCTTCCTGACCCCCCCCCCCCTCCTTGCTTTGAAACGCTGCCACATCCAACTATAGCTGGACAGCGTTCAAATCTGATTCAGCAAAAGATGCAGTAGCTTTCAATTTCCCCGGTTTGTTGTTGTGCGTTTATTTATTGCATGCATGTGCTTACAGATTTTTTTTCTGCGTAGTTTTTCCTGCCAGCAAAGGTTTTGGCTCAGAAACCACAGAGGATCAAACTGAGGTAACCATGCTTACTGCTTTTAAATCCAGCCTCCTGCGGCTAGTTTGTGACACGCTTGCATTTGTATTGACTGATAGTTTGAACAGAGGCAGTTCTTTTTATAAAGCTGTCATCTAATGAAAAACCCTGAAGAACTTAATCAAGTCAAGTCGACCTGAAGAGGTGCAAGTTAACATTATTAACTTTGAAAAATGAAATGACTTTGGACAAAAATGTTTCCTTGGCTAATAAAATGTTAATGCGCGTTTCCACTCGTACTTATTCAGCCTGACCTGGCATGACATGAGTGTTTGTATTACAGTTACTTTGCCTGCTTTGGTAGGGTGATCTGCCAAGTGCCTTCCTGCATAACACAAGCACAGCAAAACCAAGGAAAGTACGATTTGATTACTAAAGGAAATGCTCTAAAACCTGGTAGTTTCAAACGAGGATCCAATTTAAAAAGGGCTTTTTAAAGATGGCGCGTGTGGGATTGTCAGTCATGCGAAATCGCTGAGCAGGATTCCTCTCTGTGATTCAGATTACTGTGCAGGTGGAGCTCTGTCGCTCTTGGGGGATATTCCTGCATCTGCTCCTGCGGTCAGGAAGAAAAAGAAAAAGAAAAGGGGGCGGGGACACACACACACACACACACACACTGTCTGTTTCTCTCTGAGTTCATCTGCTTTGTTTCGTTTTCCTTCTTCCAACACAAACCTGCAGCTTCTGCTCCACATTTGGGGCCTGATCGAATAAAGGTTTGTGCATACAGAAAAACAAGTGCAGACTTGGCATTTTGTGCTGACACTGGTGGGAGCTGATGTATGTTTGGTGCTTCCATAACTATGTATTTTTCCCCTATTTCTTCTGAGAGGGTTTTTTGTGCTCCAGTAACTCTTAACTCGCCTTCTGTGACCCTTTTCTTTTTTCCTGACCTTTTGTGTGTTTTTCAAATCATGGACACTGTCATGATTCGAATCCTTCGGACTGACCACCAACACTCACTGGCCCATATTTTTTTTGGTTCTTTTCAGATTTGAATCAAAAGCCATCCCACAATTTACTGCCTTTAACATCTGACACAAGGAGCATTGAACTCATTTTTAAGGGTCACGGGCATCAGTTCTTCTTGAAACGTCCCGACTGATTTAAAAAAAATCCC
>JAUESF010000050.1:5500613-5519120 GCA_032274765.1 Malacoctenus tetranemus
CCGAGTTTAGTTTTTAAGTCACAACAATAAAGATTATTTATTTTAATCAATTCAATCTAGCACTGCAATATGCATGATTTCCAAAGCTTGCAGAAGGAGAAGCCTTCAAAATAAAAGCAATGACGAGTTACTGACAACTGTGACAAACCTCAGATGAGTGAAACGCTCCCGGACCCTTCTGTGATTTCTGGCGGCCACTTGAAAGGGTCTCCCACCCCGGTCTGGGCACCAGTGGCGTGGCGGCTCATTTTATCCGAGTTGAAACATTACATCTCCTCTGAACTGTGTTTCTGTGTCGTCTGCAAAGCTCACACCGCTTGTAGCAGTGCACTTAGAAGCCTGACAGTGTTAAGTAACTAAAACACATGGAGAGGCCACGGGGGGAGAACTCATTTTAAGCCACTGACAGCACAAGCGAAGTGCTTTTATATTCATACGAGTGTACTCGCATAACCAGGGGCCAAAAATATGTTGCGTCTCTCTGTTTTTTTATGAAGTTTATTTGAAAAAATGGTCTCTGAAGTGAGGGGAGTGGATGGATCACCGGGAACCAAAGCGACCCCGGCAGCCAAGAACCTCCAAACGCATCGTTCGGGTTTATATGAAAATCTATTGAGCCTGAATGCTCCATGCAGTCCAGGTCTGGTGGGAAACACCCTGCAGTTATAGCTGGCGACCTTCAAAAAGCTCGTCCTACATATATGATCTGTATCACAGACGTTACACAGTGTGGATGTATAGGAAAGTACACCAGCTAAGACTGTTGTGTTGGGCTTGGGATGGGATGTGTTGGAAGCAGCAGAGAGGCCTCTCTTTATCCAGGAGAAACCTGTTTTTAATGGCGTTATTGTGTGGGCTACAGCGAGGGCATGTTTTAAATTGTTAATAAGCTTCATTTGCCAAACAGCAAAGGTTGTTTGTGTGGGCTGAGTCTTAAATTCTCCATGTTGGCTAATGAAAAAAAATTACGCTCCGGGGCCGAGAACCATAGAAAGATGGGCGTGGGCGGTATAATGGCTCCCTAATGATTGGAGATGCTGCACTTTCAGAAGGAGAAGAAGGAAAAAAAAAAGACACACTGGGCAGAAGGTCAAAGAATTTATTCACATTATCAGTTTTCTTCTGCAGTTTCTGTTGATGAAAGTGCATGCATAAACATGTTCCATATACAGTGATAGACGAAATACACATGCATGATATTCACATGCAGCCTGTCATAAAGTTTGCGCAAGAATCAGCAGTTGAGAATAAAGTCGAAATCAAGAAAAATGTGGGTTTACTGACGCGTCGGTGGCCTCCTGTGCTGCGGCGGTGGGCCTGTGAAGTCATATCTCCATGTCTCTTACACTTCACACCACTGAAATCTGGAGGAATACAGACACAGACTCCGGTGGAATGAAGGATAGGGCACATGGAATAGTCTCTCAGCGTCTGAAAATGAAACACATAAATGCACACGCGTCAAAACGAGAGCACCTTCAGTCCCGCCTTTTCTTTGTTCCCCCCCCCCCCCAAAACAACACATGACTGCTGTGTTCCCTGCAGGAGCGCCAGGTGCTGATTTACATGTGGGGAGAGCGCCTGAAGCTGGAGTTACTTTGCTGAGTTCCAGGATGGAGGCCAAATGCGGAGCCTGGTGCAGGCGAGGCAGTTGGGATGCCGTGATTTACGAGGCAGCCCCGGGAGGGTGTGAGAGGGGGGGGGTGGTGGTGGCACCGACGTGGGCCTCTCCCATGCCTGTGCGAGACCAGGCCTGTCCGGCTCGTCCCCCCCCTTCCCCCTCCTCCTCCTCCTCCCCCTCCCCCTCCCTCCTTTCTCCCCCTGCAGGGTTTTTTAGGCCGCTGTTGAAATCCTGCTCCCACTCTTTCTCTGGCACGTTATCACACGTCGGAGCTGAATGACTGTTTAGTCATCGCCGACGCAACCCATCGACCCCCCCCCGCCACCCCACCCCCTGCCGCTGCCGCCACCAGACGCCGCGGTTCAGCCGCGCTATCTGTCCTGCTTCAGAGCGCTCCTCTCAGGGGAAACACAATACTTTGCTTGCTCCTCACACCTGAGGCTTTCTGATAGTCCCTCTCTCCTTTATTGCACTCAGGTCTGCACACTTTAGTCCCCCCCTTCCCACCCCCACCCCACTCACTGCTTCCCACCTATTCCCTAAAATCTCATATAAGCCAGGTAAATGCTGGAATAATCATGCTTCGACACAAATTGTTCCTCAAGGTAATCTTCTCGCGATCCTATCTTATGGCAGCAGCTTTGCACACATCTGTCTCTGCAGATAGATGAATACCATACCTCCCTGAAAAGTCATTACTCACCTTATTTGCACCTTTCGTTCCTCGGTGGCTCTGTGCGATGTGTGAAACAGCCCAAACGTTGGGAGCAGTCTTTCACGAGCAGGTGAAGGCGCGACTGACAAGGTGCTGTCAGCTTCCTCTCTGACTTTTTTCCTCTACCTGCTTCAGGTATTGGTGTTTTTCAGAGGACGGCACCAGCCAATGAAATCCCAGCCCCGGAGGAGGGGCCCACCATTGCGTTTTTTTTTTTTTTTTTTTTTTTTTTTTAAGCCCTCGGAAAGCCGCCACACCCTGACGTGCACCCGAGAGCCAAGAGAAAGAACCGATGCACATGTAAATGGAAAAGTCGTGCAAAAGCTGCAGAAGAATATTCGTTAATTCATCAATATTTTCTGATCTTTCATTAGCACAACAGACTTGATGTCCCATCCTTTTAAAGGCTTTTAGGGGCGATTCCTTGGGAGGCGAAAAATTACAAATGATATGAAAGAACCTAATGTAATATTCATCTAATAAGAGGCTGGTGTTCATTATTTGATGAGTCTCGTCTGTAATTTGCTCACTTTGTTTCTCCCTCCAGAGTAAACCACATTTTTCATTAGGCCAGAGCTCCTCAGAAGAGTTTCAGAGGCTCTTTAAGCCTTCGCCTGGAATTACTTGAGAGATAATTAGCAACTGTGACATGATAAAAAAAGGCCTTTGCAATCAGTTTAATGCGTACTTTCAACTTGAGGATTACTACAACAAAAAATACTTGTCACTGATGTTTTGTTGCTTTAACCTCTGTTAGAAGGATGCGTTTCTTATTTCCAAAGCCAAATTTTAATGGCAGGTAAAACATGGAGGTAAATCAAAGTATCTACTTATGTCTCGTCCAAGTTTAATGTACTTTTTTCCAAAACTACTCAAGGTTTGGTTACTTTTTCCAGAATATGTACAAAACGAATATGTCTGGCAAAATATTGAGTAAATACAAGTAAGACTAAAGTAAACAAATTCAGCGTAGTTATAAAGCAACTGAATGCAGGAGAAATTAGTTTTTGAGGAGAGTATTCTATATATTTACCTTGCAGCTTTATAATAGTACTTGCGATGAAGTACAATTGACTATTCTCTCCATGGCTCTCATTGATTGTGTCATAAACATTAACGAATGGTAATTTAACACTGCTAAGTCAGCATCACAGCGATCAAGCTGAGATGTCCTGGAAGAAAGTTTCAAGCATGGAACTCCATTGTTATTTAACCCTGAGGCAGACTAACAACCTGTCCAGGATGTCCTCTGCTTTTCACTTGACGTCAGCCGTGAGCTGAACTGTCGTATAAAGAAGCCTCCTTCATACGAGCACACATTTAGAAGCAAGAAGTTTCCAGCTCCGAATCTATATCCTTGAGTTGAGTCTAAGTTTGGAAAAAAAAAAAGGGGGTGACACCCAACATCCTTCACTGCAACTTTGTGAAAAGCATTCCTTCCCCTCACAATAGTGGGGGTTAAGGGGAGGGTGGGCGGGTGGGGGCGAAGGCTGCCGACACATTCCTGAGGTGGATCTGCGCCGAGCCTCACCTGACAAGATATTCCTCCCGAGAGCACATTCATTTGAGCCCAATCTTCTTTATGTGTGATTTTATTGACAAGGACACCAATATCTTTGAGTTATGAGCTGTTGTTCTCCAGAGACAGGCTGCGCCTTACCTCTGTGTTCGCCGGGGGCCACGTGGCCGCGGACAGTGGGACTTGTTCGGGGGGAGGGTGGGGGGGTCTAATCTTTTGGACCACTGGAAGGTGACAGCTAAAAAACGAGCCTCTAAAAACACACCGCTTGAAGGCACAACTGTGTCTGGCTTACTAAGCACACTGGGAGACAGTTTGTATTCAAACTTTGTCGCACTGCTTGGTTATATTGCATCCAAGGGCAGGTTGAGAGAAGTGATAGTGGTGCCTGGCTGCAAATTACATGAAAATTAGCAAAGCAGTTTCGAAGCTTAGAAATGAAGCCTTTTTAAAATCTCCAAATCATGGATAAATCAGGAAGCAAGTGAGCACTTTGCTCTCAAATTGTTGTGTTGAAAGCAGGTAAATGGATAAATGTGATGAGTCGAGTGAGTCGATGAGTGGCTCAGAGTATCCAGGAACCAGCCGATTATGGGGGGTGTTTGTAGCCTGTAGTGGTCAGTAACCCACCAGGTGAAGGTCATCTGAGGCCAAAGTTTCATTGATGCATGTGGGAAAGTCTGATCCACGAAACTCGTACTGCTGCACTCACAAATGATTCGTCAGGTGGTCGTAATGTTGTGGATGACCGACGTACGCTTCTGACTCTTCTTGCGAAACCGACTGTTTCCTTGAAGTTGCTGACGAAAGATGTCGCAGCGTCTTTGGTTCAGATGCGTCGGATGAGATGAAAAGCCGCGGTGTGGAACAGCAGCTCCAATCCACAGGGGGACAGTTTGCGTCTCTTCATTGGAAGTGATCAAACAATATGGCGCGGATGTAAACATCAAACACAGACCGACTTCAAGCTCTTTCCACTTCAAGCGCTTTACAAGTGTGATTGCCTGTTTAACGAGCTTTATTTACTGGATCGGATTGGATTGGACTCGTGTTGTGTAATAGCAGATCTGAAGGGAAGCAGAGTCATAAGTTACTGCGTTATCTGTGTCTTTCTTTTTCCTTTGGTTGTTTTTATCTTGTCCCCTCTGACTTCCTGCTTTCTCCTTCATATTATTCTTTACTTTTTCCTAATTTCTATTCCTCTTTAGTTCTTTACCCATTAATCTTTGACACCCTCCTCTTTTTTCTATTTTCTCTTCCCTTTTCTCATTTTTTTGGCTTTTAAATTTCTTTTTTCTTGATCTGTTTTTTCTGACTTCCCTTTTCTATTTTTCTTTTATTTTTTCATCTTGTCATCCTTTTTTTCTCTTTGCCTTATGCCTGTCTGTTAACAGACATGACTTCTGTCGCCCTTTAAGAGTCAGCAGCATGTAAGAAGTTGAAACAGGAAAGGTTTACAAGTGTCTCGGTGGAGGTATGCGCTCAGCCAGGTGCTTCTCAGTTTCTTTCCTTTTTTCCCTGTCCATCATTTTTTTTACATCATGTTCAAGCTTTAAAAAAGAGCCAATTTCTTGACCTCAGACTTGTATATACAGCAGTTGTCCAGGTGGGAGGTCGGCTTCACTGCTGACAGCCAGGTCAGCGCTCCATTCACTCCAGAGGTTTCTGCAAACCAGCAGCTCCCCCAAACCAGTGAGGTTGTTGGTTAACAAACACGATCATTCAGAGATGTTGCGTGGTGCGCACCGACCCTGAAGAGACGCTGTATTTCAGCACGACGCTCCCTAAAGGCAGCACGCGAGCCGAGGCTTCGTTACAACACGTCACAGTGAGGAATGTGAACTCGAACACACCACTGGGATCGTACATGTCGTGTGCACAGGCCAACTTTGAGGAAACGTCTTCAAGGGATTTTACATTGACGGAGATTATTAATTTTAAATTATGATGCTAACAAACATCAAATATACAGATTCTATTGAGATTCTCTTCCAAATTAACCTTTCATCTCTCACAGCATATCTTCTTCTTAACTGTTTTATCAACAGCAGGGACGATTAACAGCTTTGTTTATTTTTGAACATAAAAACACGGTGAAGTTTCAGTCAGTCGTCTAAACATTGAATTGTATTGGCAGCCAACATTTTGGTTCCAATCCACTTGCAGTATATATTCTCTGACTCCGCCCCTGAATGTTGTGTAGCAAAATTTGTGTTTTTACACAAATGTTACAAATTTACTCCAAAAAATGTACCTTTTTCGAAGAGTAAGACAGAACTGTGCATCACTGTGGATATAAAGAGGAATGCTAATGTCGTCACACTGTTGCCCTCAGTAAGACAATATATTCACTAATGACATATTTGAATATTGCATTAACATATCACAGTTCTTACAGATGTTTGTTGTTTGTTCATGCATGCAAAATCCAATGGCGTTGTGCCGTGAATCTGTTTTATTGTGTGTGTGATATCGCACCAAACCTCCGTATGGCAAAACAAGCGGCACATCGCAGCAAATTCACACATTTGAATAATGCAACAAAAGTGCTTTGTAATAATAAAAGATGCGTTTGCTTCAGAGGTTTCTTGACATTTATAGCGATTTCATTTCCTTTTTTCTCCCCTTTTATGGACTGGGCTTTATTTCTTCTTCTGGGTGTTGGGTGTCTGCGGGCTCTGTGGCCCGAGGCCGTCCGGAGGTTGTCTCCCCACCTTGATGCCCCCTCCTCCCCCACCACCCGTGCCTCTACTGCCGCTCACGCTGACGCCTCACTGGTGGATTCTGTTCCGATTCGCCCGGTCAGGAATGCACCTTCCTTCTAATGCACTTTCATGTTCGAGCAAATTGACAATGAGGAGTGCCGTCGTTTTTGCGGCATAAATATTTCATTCCTCATTTGGATGCAGATTCGGGACGTCACACCCGGAATACAAATGACACTGGCTGAATGGGGGCTGGAAATAACAAAAGGCTGTGGTGTGAATGTGATTTGTGTGAGCTGTGGACCAATATGGTGCAACGTGATTAGGTCTTATTGAAAATCACTATCACTGTAGGACAACTAAATAAATAAATAAAGTGTGAATCTTAATCAAATTCCATAATTTGAGTATTGGCAGCAGTCAGAGGATGCAATCATGGGGACGCCGAACATTTCTTCATTTCATTTTATTTCAAATGAGAACAAAAAAAATACCCCGGCTTCTTTTTTTTTTCCATTTCTTTCTCAAAAAAAAGAGAAAAACAACACCGACAGGAGGTCGAGAGAAAACCCGTCTGAAGCTGATCAGCTGCGGCTGTGAGAGGCAACTCAGACGGCTCCAGTGCGACGCTTTCATTTGTGTCGGCATCATCAAGTGCACTTAACGTTTTCCATCGCGTTTGGGAGCGAAGCGCCCGCGATGTGAGCGAACAGATCGTTTTCGGCGCAAGGTCGATTGAAACTTTCATGGAGATCAGGATCCGGGCTCTTGAACTGAAACAGAACAGAAGGTTATTTATTGAGGAATGCACCTAATTATAAAATTGAAGTGCTTGGACTTGAAGGGTGTATTGCGGTTTGTTGTGGTGGTATGAAGGGACCGCTCTCCCCTTCATGCAAGGAGTGTTCTTGGCTCTTTCAGGGCAAAGTTTGCATGTTCTCGGTTCACTTTAGGTCGGTTCACATTTACTTTTTGTCGTCCTCTCTAAGCAGTTTCACACCATCCTTGTGACTTCTGGTTCCCACCATGTTTCCTGTGATCTGTGGTGCCCCCGAAGGTTGGGAACTGCTGGTTTAGACCCCTGGGAAACATAATAAAAGGGGGCTCCCATGTGCCATTTAATGTGGATTCCTGACTGTTGTACACCTCTTAAACACTCTAAAAATAATCCTCAGACTCTCAGGACCTTATGCCCAAAATGAATGTGTTTGGGGGGGGTGGCAGGAGGGAGCCTGATAATTTTCCCATTCACGTGTGAGACGGGGGGTCCGTCCGTACCCTGTGTTTATGCACTTCTCTCGCTGACATGGAACGTGCAGTAATAACAGTGGAGGGGATGGCATCGCAGCGGGAAGCGCTGAAAATGCCTCTCTCTCGCCGCAACATTGTGCCTTATCCGAATATCGCTGGAGCGTGAACGGCCGGTCATTTGCCGTTCCCGCGGTATCGAGGCACTTCTTGTGGAAAACCCATCTTGTGGAAAAACCCATCTCTTCAGCTGCCATTAGGTTGTAATAAGGACCATTCAGTATGTCTGGCTGCGTGCGCAGTCACATTTTTTTCCCCCTCGAAATGTGTTTTCTTTGAATGAGTCCAGAATTACAAAAGCTCCTCCAACACTCCCGCTTTTTTTTCTTCTTTTTTACAAAAAATATAGATATAGGAGTGAACTGCGGATTCGTCAGTGAATGCGTCTGGGCTTGTTTCCTGCTTCTACCTGTCTGCTTTTTTTCCCCCATTAAGTCTCCATTGAAACTGAGGACATTCCAGCTGGCTCGAGGTGCTGATTAGTCCTGTTTGGTTTCGAATGGGAGTGTATCGGGCTTCTGTGTGTGTGTGTGTGTGTGTGTGTGTGTGTGTGTGTTGCGAGAGGGGAATGGGGGCGGGCGTAGCCAAGAGGTCAACACTCATCTATTGACAAAGGTGAGACAGACATAACCAACACCCTTTGATTAGCGAGTCCATTAGTTAACCTGGTCGCACAAAAGAACAGACATGGAGCACCGGGGTCAAATTACTAGAAGCTCCCCAAAAGGACTACTTGTGACTCTGGTTTTGTGTGTGTGTGTGTGTGTGTGTGAGAGCCACTTTTGAATCCTTCTGTACGTTGACCTGTAAATTTCAACCCTAAATACATAAAGGCCACTCAATGTGTATTGTCCAAATGTTTGTTTTCTAATGCACGGATCCACAGTTGGATTGATTTCGGGGTTGGCTCGCTAACCTCAGAGCGAAGGGTTTGGTTACCTTGATGCAGAGAGTCAATATGCGGTGTGAGGGGGCCTGAAAGGGGTCACCCACAGCCAATTTAGATTCCTTAGCCTGGAAAGTCAGAAGTTAATCCAGAGACAAAGGGGGCAGAAGAAAAATCTAGGAAGGTGTGTCCAGTGCACCAACAGCCTCTTTGTGAGGGTTATTTGACGAGTGCGAGGCAGCAAACTACTCCGAGACGATGCCAATGGTCTGTTTTTGTGAATCACTTGGAATATTATTAAAAAAATGCTTTAAAATGTCAAACCCAACAGTAAGACATGAAAAAAGGGTTAGAAAGTTGACTTTTAGCAACACACGGTTCGCTACATTTAGGATAAAGTGATAGTTTCAACTGTGCTGTCTGACAGGAGCAAAACCCACCAGCCAACACGTTGAGAGCTCATTAGCTTACATGCCATAGCTTGTTTGTTCAATCCCAGGTTGAGCATGCCGCCTTCTTATTTTAATGCCCGGCCAGCTCTTTTACCGTGATCCCAGGCTTCCTGCTAAGCTACAGTAAACAGCAGCTGCTTGTAGTTCGTATTAATCCTCCACTCGCAGGAGTCGGGTTGATCTTAACTCTTGGGAAGATAATAACATGTTTCTCCACCACATCATGAACCTTTGTAAGCACGGCTGGTTGGAGGTTAGGTATGTATGCTGGGTCATGTTATCTTAAGAGTAAACGGATTAATCCCAAAAGGACCACTGGGTTTTATTCTTGTGGTCAAGATGTCATCAACAGAGACAATGACAGGAAAATGGAACCTCGAAGGAAGAGTTAAACCAAAAGAAGCATTTGAAAGTCAGCAAGAACTTTCAATTCAAGCAATAACATGAATCTTACGGGAGCAGCTGCACAGAGAGCGAGCTCATGATCTCAGAACTAAACCCAAGACGAAATCAACTGCTGCATACTTAATGGAAACTCACCTGTAAACAAAGCTGGGTTGAGTTTCTAGAAAAATGCGAGTCTATCATGGGGTCTCGACCGGCCTCGATCGAAAATTCAGACTCTGCCCACTCTGAGACTGAAGCAAGACTGAAGTGAAACAGCCACATATCCAAAGCTTCAAAGACTGGTCCTGTTCCATGAATTCCAACCACTTAATATGTGAGCATGTTTATGGTGCAAAGCGCTACCAATGTATATATTATTTACACAATTTGTTTTGGAATTAAAACTGACAGGTAAATATAATTGTAGCACTTAATGTTTTAACACGTACTGTTTCTGTGAAAAATGGAGGAGGTGTGATTTTGAAGGCATACAAAACAACGGCATAAGTGGTGAAGCTTTTTTTTTATTTTTTCATGGCTGTTTTAACAAAAACATGAGTCGCTAAGAAATGCCAGACGGTTCCTGAACATACAGCACACATTTATTGGAGCATATTTCAGGCTTGTTCACAAAGCTGCAAAAAAAATAAGTGAGAAGTTTCAGCTTTATATTATTTTACCGGGGGAAAACGGCAACATTAACATCTGTTGTTTTCCAGGAAGACTCAGAACTTCAGCAACTACCTCAAGAAGGGTAAAATGTTGCAAAGCAGGAAGAAATATTACAATGATAGGCCTCGCAATCTTTAGATTGTATGTAAGACTGGTGGTTTTTGTTTCCCTGCTTGTTGGGGTGGAGAGCTGACTGTCACCCTGTTTGTCTCTTCACTTTTTTCTTAACTTTCTGGCGGGAAGCACTGTTGCAGCCAGCAGCACACGCTCACGCCCGGCTTTGTGCATCACTTGCCAAACCAGCTTGTGTGTGTGTGTGTGTGTGTGTGTGTGTGTGTGTGTGTGTGTGTGTGTGTGTGTGTGTGTGCGCGCGCACGCGTGCACGTGTGTGTGGGAGGGTGTTTTCATAAGTGTGGAAGAAACTCTACATATGGAGTGTCTCTTAATTAACGCTGGGTTTACCTCCATGCACAGCGAAGGCCTTGTGGTGCACACCTCTGAGATGTAGCGCCATGAGGCAGGATTGCCATTCATTAAAACATGTATGTGACGGGAATAAACCAATATGAGATGAGCTCCTATAATTGTTTTTTTTTCTCTTTTTTCTCAAGTGAGTCGCAAGTAATGTGAAAGAAGGTAATGTTATACAAATACAGAGAAATATGCCAGTGAAAGTAGCTGTTGTGCACTTTAGATTGTCTTCATATGTTTCAACAGCTCACACACTTTCTAAGTTTTATAGATTACTGTGTGACGTGAGAAGCTGAAAAGCCGTTTTCTCTGAATCAACTCCAGGTCGCTGCTTTTTTTCCCCACACGTCTCCTGGCTTGATCCCCTCGTCATGGCTTGGGGTGAGAGGTGAGACCAACGAGCTCATTCGTCACCTTGAGGACGACATGTGGGTGTAGGAAAAAGGCTCCGAGTATTTATAGGTCCAAGCTCTGCGAGCCCGATCGGCCGATAATAATGTGTTTGTCGCATGACTAACAGGTGTAATGTTTGGTTCCCATGGAACGAGGCGTGAATTGTTGTGAATGTGTGACACCAGGGCTTTTTTTCATTCATTGTTTTCTCCTGGGAAATTATGTTTGTTTGGAGGAATGTAGAAAGGGTGGAGATGTGAGGGCTGCACTGCAGGTGTGGTGTGAGTCTGTCTGCGTGTGTCTGTGCGTGCACGTTTCTTCATGTTTGCTGGGCCAACACAATGTTGAACGTGATGGATCCAGATTTTTTCTTTTCTTTCCAACTCTGCCGAAAAGAAAAGAAACAGGTGACAGACGCTGTTTCATGCACCATGCTCCAATTGTAAGCTGGTGGAATAAACACACCTTTCTGCTCTGCTTGTCCAGGACCTTGTTCTGTTGGTCGTGACTCTAGTCACATAGATTGACCCTTACTTGGGCTGCTTTTACTGGTGCCACTTCACCAATCTGTCCGTCAGTCTTGCGTTCCTTCCGTCTCTCAATCGCTCTTGAAAACGACTCAAACTCCACCTCTTGAAGCAGCCGATCTCCTCTGACCTTCAATTAGATTAACGCAATGTGTCCATGGAAACGCAGCCCCTGTAGATTTTTCAAAGATGATGAATTAAAGGCCGTTTGCGGCGTTGATTCTGTCCGGAGCAAACAAACAAACAGAACGCGGGCGGTTGCTTTCTTTTTAGCCCAGAGACGATGCCCGCACTTCATTTCATTTCTGGAAGTTATTGCAACTAAATTGGTAGTTTGTAATCTGACATTGGTCATTTTTCCCCCCCTCGCCTCTGCTTATCTGAATAGAACACGAGGAGCCAAATGAGTTTCTGACTTTTCGAGATGAGCGCTGCAGCCGCCGGCTTTCCATATTTATTGGGTAGCAAAAGGTTGGATAACACAGCTGGGAAAATAAATTATGTATCAACATCTAATGCTGATTCCTCTTCATAGGCCAAGCACTCCAGATGAGGAGAGGACAACAGGGAGGGCAGATGTATAACTCTGCAAGTGCCTATTTATCCTGCTCGAGTGCGCTTATCCAGAATAAATACGTCCTTTTTTACATGAGGAGAAGATTTGTGTTCCGGGTTTGTCGGGGTTTGATTGAAAGCGCCGCTTCCCAAAGTGTGATAAATATTCATGGCGTGGCCTTTTTTTATTCATTTGTTGTGAAGCCCAGAATTAATGGGAAGTTATCTGGTCAGCTTGGAGATGCACTGTAGATTCTTGACATTTAGATTTCCCTCCCGTGTGGGCTTTCGCGCCGCCTTGTCCCCTGCAGCCAACTTATTTAATGAGAATGGAGCTGAGCTATCAATAAAACGAAGGGATTTCTCTCAGTTAGCAAAGCGTTCTGGAGGTGCGCTGTCCTTTCTGAGAGCCTCCGCCCTCTCTCTGTTCTGTCAGTGCTCGGGGAGGAATGTTCCAGATGTGTTCCTGCAGCCCTGTGGAATGCCGACAGGTTGGAGCATGTTCCCGCTTCTCACACCGACCGCAAAACAGCCGCTTCGCAAACGAAGGCGTTCACAGGTTTTGCATGTATGACAAAGTATAAAAGTACAAAATCATTCAAAGTTGAGTACAATGATTTTTCTTGCTGAAACTACTCTTAAATAGCCTGATTATACTTAACTATCAAGAGACAGTGGGTGCATCTACAAAGTAATTTGCAAAGTTGCATGTTTTCTTAAAACCTCAGTTCATTCCTTTGGATTCAATGTTCCTTCATGTGAATCTGAAGGAGTGGTTTTCACCCTGAACATTATCGACAACTAACAATGTGTGCTTATGTACTACTACTGTTACACTGATCAAATTACCCAACACCCTACATATCAGTACTTGTGTATAAAAAAGATCAGTTTCAGGTACTTTTTTTAATGTTTTGGATTTCAATGTCAGTAGAACCAAAATAATAAAAAGATTAAATTAGAAAACAAAAATGCAACAAGGCATTTGTAGATATAAAGTTGGATGAAGAAACTTGTTTGCTCCAAAAATGCAGATGAAACGGTTAAAAAACAATAACTTAGATTGTGGTGATCGACAGCTTAAGTTGTTGTGGATAAAAAGGTTTATGCTTTAGTAAACAAACAAAATATTTATTTTGCTCTGTTAGAGGTTAAATTGTTTTCACATAGAAATAAAGATCAATCTTTTTATTGATTGAAATGTATTTGATTAGACTTCAGGTTTGATGACGATCCATCTTTGTAGGATACAGAGTCTGGTCTGTTATTTCTGTCCACCAGTACAGAGGAAGCTGGCGTGTAATGCCGCCATGTGCTGCCCTGCTGGTCCGTTTCCTCGGCTCCTTTCTCCATCCAGTTTCTTGTTTTCCACTGACAGACGTGTTTTCTGCCTCTGTGACGAGAAGGAAACCGCAGCCAGGTTTTACCTGAGAAATCAGACGGGGTTCTCTCCGTGAGCTTCAGGCTGACTCACACATTTACTTTCACCCTCCTCCTCCCCCTCCTCCTTCATTCCTCACAGGCTGAAGCATCCTTCTGAGGTTACTGCAGGAATTTGACGGAGTGGAGGATGCCTTTATTTTCCTCTGAACGATGCTGACACAGGGCAACATGAGCCGTGGCTTTGTAAAGCTCCCCGTGCTCTGTGATCAGCTCTGGTTAAGTCACTGGACCTGCCTGCCAGTGAAACCTGATCCACTGGCGAGATTTTCTTTCTTCGGAACAGAAAAGGTGATGCAGTTTGGCTGCCTGGAGCGCAGATAACTGTTTGGTGCTGCTTGACTCCCTGTTATGTGGGAGTGCAAACCATCTCTGTGGAGGTAATGGGATCTGACTCCCTGAAAACGGCCTAGAATGTGGTAGTTAAGCTCCAACGCCGGCAGTGTATGACCAATGTGTGTCCTACTGTCGACGCGGAAGGGAGGATCCTTAAATGAGACGAATTTGATCCTTTCATGGGACTGCGAGGACTCATTCTGCAGTTCATTCCTCTTGATAACACAAAGTGAGTTGCAGCAGAGTCATGACCCGCAGACACATCAGCAGAGATTCAGTTTGCCCCACACCGAGGGACTGAAAGCACTCTTGTGCGCCATCTACTGAAGCAGGAAGGGAACTGACACATCAAAAGCAGCATGAACAATTAAGATTCAATGAGAGAACTAAACACTGGTTCTTTTCTTGTAGTAAGGGATTAAAGCCTGTCAACTTTAGGCAACTCTAATCTTTAGTTCATTCACATAACTAAAGGGGACAAAATATGACCAGGTGTTTGAAAAACAATGTCAAAGAAATCCTTCAGGTTTCCTTTTTTTTCTCCTATTAGCAACACAATCAGCAGCAGCTTGCTACCTGGGACAGACCGCTCCACCACACTGGACTTTATTTTCTGATCTGACACTTTAGTGAAGCTCAGGAGGTAACCATCTTTGGATCAGTTTGTGTCTGCTCAAACATGCATTTGGAACAATTCCCTTATATTGTTAAAGTAGACAAAAAAAAGGAAGTCATCGATCAAACTAAGTCATTTCTTGTGCTTTTGAATATTAGTTTAAAAAAATGACTTCTGTAACTTTACAAAGTTAAAAATGTTGGTGTCGTCTCTTTCCTCTGTATGAGAGAGGGCCCGTCATTCTGAGGTATTTTCCTGCAGTCGAGGGAAAGACATAGAAAAAAATAAAAAAACGGGCGCTTGCAATATTATTTCTGAAACTGAGTTGACGTTATTGCAGTTTTATGTGTCCTGGGAAATCATTGTGTCCTGGGCTGCAGCAAATGATTATTGAGAGCTAATAGTGTGCGATGTTTAATATAAGGGAAAGAAGAGACAAAATCACTCATCGCACCTCAGGGAATAAATTAAGGGTGAGGGAGAGTGAGGGGGTGAGGCGTCTCCACACAAACTGAATCTTTATCACCACCTGCCCGCCTCTGTGTTGTGTCATTACGGGGACACAACAAATTTCAGACTCCACGGCCGGCTGAAAACTCTATTCCCAGACTCTGCTGGAGCGCGCGCCGCGCGCAGACCGCAGTGTTTATTGAAGCCAATACATCCAGCAAATATTGACTCGTGAAATGTAGCGGGGAACTCGGCGTACCTGAGACCCCTCACCCCCCCGAGGCCATCCGAGACATTACTTCATTTCTTTTGCTATATGTTTGACTAAACAAGTCCACTGTCCTTTGGACTGTGGATCCCGTCCTCGAGTGTACGGAGCTAAACAAGGAGAAATTGGCTGTGCAGGAGTGAGATCATACATAATTTACTTCTTTAACTCGTGCCGCCTGGTGGTCTGTGGGTGTCAGGTCATTGAGTCCCCCCCCCCCGGTGTCCCCCCCCCCCCATCCCCAGGCAGAAGCAGAAGCAGATTTCCTCTATCACTGACCTTCTGCGGGGCACACTATTGCTCTTGCGTTGTGGAGTAAATGCTTGGTGGTCTCGGGAGGCCCACCTGTGCCTGGGCGAGCTTATCAGCGAGTGTAAGGGAGAAGCTATTTCCCCACATCCTCCAACGAAGGGCATCTCCTGCACGTGTAGAAAGGACGAGCAGTAAATAGTTTGGGACTCTCTTCTAACACTAACTCTCCCACCACTGCACATCAGTTATGCATTGTTTTTTTTTATCCTCTTCCTCTTTTCGTTGTTTATTTTGGTTTGTATACGAGTATTTCCTTTAAACATCTGAAACAAATTTATCCTAAAAACAAAGTCAGAGTGAAGTTTCATCTCTGTGTCGTTGCGTTTCAAGTCCAGACTGGTGAACGTCAGGCCTCATTGGTGTGAAATGAATCAAAAACGCTTACTGTAGCTTTCTCCAGTGACATTTGCCCCCCTCCTTCCTTTTGCATCATCTCGCAGCGCTGGAGGTCTCAGTAGAGTGGCAGTGGAGCGATTGATGATTAAGTTGGAAGGTCAGGTGGAATTGATTCTTTTCCCAGCGGCACCTCCTCGTGGCACTTAGACCGGAGGCGTGAGCCAATTTGTTTTGGGAGCATAGGATTATTTTTTGAGGCTCTCCTCCTTCCCTCCATTTCCTTTGTCTCTCTCGGGGCTTTCTGCTGCTCTCGCTGACCCTGTGGCGCTGCCCGCGTGGACAGACGGGTTCAGTCAGGCAGGCGGTGGCCAAAACGAGGCGAGCCCTACAGAGATTGGCTTAATTTAGCTCAATTACTTCCAGAGATGGCATACTCTACCCCGGAATGATCTCCTCTAATGATTCATTAGTGCATTAATCACCCATTTAGCTAATAGCTGCGACAAACAAAAAAATCATTTGCCCTTGGAGTGGGAGGCTTCTCCAGTGATGCGAACAGCTCCGAACCTTTAAACAGACAGTGTGATTTTATAGACCAGCAGTGATCGCAGACAGCGCCAGCCGACATCAGATAGCACGGAGACACAACCGGGACTTTTGAAAGCCGAGAACAAGACAAGATCAAACATTTAGAAGTTGATTCAGACATTACGAGTCCTAATAGAGACGAGACTCTTAGAAGTTGAAACCGAGACAAAACAGAGACCTAAACTAAAGTAAAACTTTTGGAGGTCGAGACCAAGATTGAGACTCGGCCAACTGTTTTAGAAGACCAAGACATTCCAGAAATTGAGAAAAGACCAAGTCTTTTGCAGGCAAAACCAGAGAATTACAGGACACTGACGAGAATGCAACCTCTAGAGGTTGCGGCTGAAACGTCACCAGGATCCGAACATCTGGAGGTTTAGGTTTAGTGACATCAGAGAGTACGATACACAGACAACACCAAAACCATCGAGACAAGTGATTTGATCCTCCTTTGGTCTAAGAAAGTCAATGTAAAGTTGATCACTGACACCCACTCTGATATACTGCCACTGGTCCCATGTGGTTAAGTCCTGCTGCAGGTCTTAGTCTCAGAAATAGATTTTGATGAAGCTCCCTCCAGTGATTCCTCAGGGGGACAGTTCTTTATTTGGCCAAGGAAGGGGCACCCAGAAGCCCCCTCACCCACTGCGGTTTCTGCTTATTGCATTATTATTCACATGAAACGAGCTGTTGATTCATTTGAGACAAATATCCTCTTCCTTTGCCGTCTTTTTATCTTTTTGATGTGTGGCCAGTAAGGGAATTTTTGGAAGCGACGAAGGCGGGCGTCGTGTGTTTCATGTCACGCAGACAATATCTGAGCGGCGCGAGCGTCCGCCTGACAACTCGCTCTGTTGTCTTAATGCCTCATCAAGCGCTGACAGCGGGCTGTAATTGCGGGCCGAGCTCCTTGTTTTGATAGAAGTGACTGACGCTAAGCTGACAGCACACGCAGGCGCCATCAGTTATGAAGCCACTGGCATTGTTGACGTGTTTATCCGGCTGCGCTGCATTCAAAGATACCTGAGGAGAATCTGGGAATAAAAAAGAACAACAAATGAAACGGCAGTTTTACCAATGAATGTGTATAAAATAAAGCTGTCAAACAGTAAAGAATTGTATGAGTTAATCACAGGGTAGCTTTAGATTATTCACCACCACCACGTTCATAAATACACCAATAAAATCCTACCCAATACTGTACATTATACACAAGAATGACACAAAGCGTTTTTGTGTTCGAGACAGAAACAGACTTTTAGAGACTTTCCTCATCTTCATCTCCACTGGTACTGAAGTGCTTGTATTTATTCCGACCCGAGCCCTGTTTGAAGCAATGGCCCTTTTTGTTTTTAATCACGTCATGTCAACAAAATAAAATGAAAGACAGCTAAAAATGTCCCGGGTGAATCCCTCACTGAGACTTCTCAATTTAGAAAGCCTCTAACTGGTGTCGGCTATTAACGGTTCCCAACCTAAAGTCCAGGACCCCCTTCAAGGATAGTAGGAGTTCTTTGTTTTCCAAAAACAAGCCACAGCTTTTCTGAAAAAAGCTGAAAAAAAGAAAACTGCTGGTTTCTACCGTCTGGATGATCACAAAGTGCAGCACCTATAAAGTGCAGTCATACAGGAAGTAATAAGGAACATGACAACTGGAAACTTTTATATTACTGCCAAGTCTGCCCTTTCATACGAGGGGAAGGAAATAAACACGAGTTTAATTTCCGACTCTGAGCGTGTATCCGTCTGTTGTCGCTGCACCCGCAGAGTGTGTCTCTGATTTGTGTGTGTGTGTGTAACAGTGCGAGGTCACCGGGGAGCGGAGGACTGTTTTTCTTTCCATCTTTTCAACAATTCAGCATTTTTTGGTCCACAGATTGCTTTGCCGTCGCTCTCACTCAGCTGAGTGTGAGGGGGCCCCTCCGACTCCACTGCCGCCACCACCACGAG
>JAUESF010000050.1:5629716-5640082 GCA_032274765.1 Malacoctenus tetranemus
GCACTGATCCAGCCAGTCGCTCCGTCAGTCAGTCAGCCAGCCAGCCGGCTCGTTCGCCCGCTCGCTCTCTGCGCTCTGTCCCGTCGTGTCCTGCTCGTGTCCTGGCGTGGCCTGACAGCAGCTGCCGCACTCCAAAGGACCATCAGGTGGATTTTTATACACCCGGCAAGCGCTAGACTGAGTTAATGCTTACTGCAGTGCTTGCTACTGTTTTATTATTCATATTTATTGCAAGTCCTCGTTGGAGTTGCATACAAATGGATTGTAAGCTTTTCTCTGTGCTGTGGTCTGTGGCAAAAGTTTAACTTTACTTTCTAATATGAATACTCCAAGTACTTCTAGAAATCGCATGAAGCTCCACTAACTATTCTCAGAGTCATTCAGGGTGAGCTTTGTTTCACTTTAACAACAACAGCACAACAATTTGGGCCTCATGTATTCAATACGATGCATTACGAATGCATACCAGCATCAAATTTTCAGCTCGCTTTGCAGATAAGATGCTATAAAAGTACCCTGTGTGGAACAAACACTGTAGATGGAGTACTGTCGAGTCAAGTCGATGCCAGTCGAAAAACTCCACAAGTTGCAGCATTTCCATGCATATCAGCCCCATTTATAATAATCTCGCATCCTTTCGTGTCTATGAATTCAGCTGTGTCCACGTAGCAAAGTGAAAGTCATTGTTTTGCAACGCAGTTTGCGTCTGCGAGTCTGCAGGAAACTGCTGCGCTCTGCCTCGTATCCTCACCGAGTTGGCTCCTCGGCCCATCTCCTCGGCTCCTGCTGGTGTTGCCTCTCATCTGAGGGGAGATTGGGCTAAGTGACTAGCCGCGGACTTGATTTTGTGGTGCTTTATCACCTCCTGATGAAATTAGCGGGGGCCTCCACCCGGGCCGAGGTGGAGAGGGGAACAGACGGAGCGAACCAAAGAGAGGCTGAACGCTTGGCGAATGCGTGATAATGCATCTGTTATATATGCCTCAGCGGAGAGGGGCCTGGAAATAGACTTTAATGGTCCTCAGACAGTTCGGTGTGTTCGAGAGGCAGACAACATTAGACCCAGGGTTACAGGAGGCCCCGAACACAATAAGTAAAGGTTTCCTTCCTCCTCAAGTTTACATAACAATGTATCAACTGCACGTCTGTACATTTGCTTCCTTATTATGATGTAGCGTAATGTGATTCTTCAAGAAACTGCTCCTTTATAGATTGATAACATTTGAACGTACATGAGACGGGACTCATGTTCCAATCTGTGGTTCCGGGAGCTGACAGAGTCATCATAAACAGTTCCTTCTTCCCTTATTTCCCACTTGAGTCCTTATCTGCAGCTATTATTCCACGGAGGGCCGCCCGGCTCTCGGTCTCACTCGAATGTTTTGCTTTCTTTGTCCTCTAATCAAGTTCAGCGAGAAGACTGGAGAACAGGCGGTGGGAGGACAAGCTTGTTTAGACTTTTGTGCTCACTGTGAAGGGAAGAGGAGGGGTCGCCGGGGTCAGGCGGTTTAACTTCTTACAAGTGCTTCCTATGCAGTCAGTCAAAGCCAGGCGTGTGAGATAAGGTAACCCAGCGTGTATGTGGAAGGAGTTACTGCTGACCCTGAACAGACTGGGTGTGTAATAGGACTGCAACATGCACTGAAGCATGGACTGGAGAGAGATACACATTTTGGTGGCGATATCTTCACCGCTGCTGGTTGTCTCACTTTGAGGTGGAAATTGATCCTCAAATTACTTCATTAAGATTTTAATTCTGACTTATTTACAAACTGACATTAAGTAACTCACTGAACCTTTCAGGAAGATGGTTAAACAGAAGAAAGTGAACGTCTGTGTGGGTTCGGGTCCCTCAAATGGAAGAACAGGCAACCCTTCCGTGCAGAGGACAAAACTGACATGTAGCAGACGAACCATGTCCATACTGAAGGATTCTGATGTGTCTGCTCGCATTTTAATGTGCTGCTGACAACTTCACTTACGCAAGAACGAGTTCTTCCCTTTGTGTTTGTTGAAATTACTGCAAATTCCTGTGGCGAGCTGTAAACATTATTAACCCGGTGCAGCGAGCCCCAAAGAAAACTTTCTTCTTCCTCGGATAAGCACAATGAATTAAATTAGCCCTGTAGTGCACAGTGTTGCAGGAAGGACAACAGGAAACGCAGCACGTGCACTAATTGTTGTGGTACAAATCCTCAATCGGTTGCACGAATGCTTTAAGAAACGGTGTTTCTCATGCATCGTTTTCTCTTTGCACACCAGGGTGATGCACACTGCCAGGAATACCGACCACAGTAGAGAGGCAAAGGAAAGTTACACATGCTTTCCTGTCATGTTAATTGCATTGATGGATAATTGATCCTAGCACCGATAGAGCAACGGCTGACCTCACGAGAGCCCACAGTTGTGGCGCGGTTCTCTTACATCACTCTCCCCTGGTTGCACTGTGCAGGGTTTGAAATCAGTTGCGGTCTGCGGGTGACGTGCGTTACACTACTCCTTCCTCTGAGTCCCATCCTTTTTCTGTTTGAGCCATACATGGAGATCCATTGGCATGTTTTTGATGGAGCTGTTCGTCAGAAATGAAGGGTTTCCTGCTGCGTTTCCAGTGCCTGGTTGTTAGCCAAGCCAGAGTAGCCTCATCCTTTCAGTCGGTGTGTGATTATGAAGCTGCAGGCTCCACAGTACAGTGCTTAGATGAAACAGTAGCAGGAGGAAAAATTGAGGGGATTACTTTGACTGACAGGATTCCCATCATTTTTTCCTCCCCCCCAAAAAATCTTATATAACCACTCCGGATTGTGGTTGGCGTCTTCCCGAGTGAAATAACAGGTCTCATTGTGTAATGAGTACATGTAGTATACATTTAAGCCGGCAGAATAGCCCTTGTCTCCATTTTTGTTCACCTCCTTTACTCAGCGTGTCTCTCCTTTCTGCCGTCCACTCCTCGGCTGACCCCCTCTTACGTGAGCCTGCCAGCCAGCCTCTGCAAATTTGCTGCACATAATGCTGGATGTGCTGTGCCAGCTTCTGGAGCTGTGGCGGCTGCTGTGGCTCTAACAGCTTGTTACTCAGACCTGAAGTAATGACTGCACGGCTTTCTTCCTCCTTCCCTCTTCTTTTTTCCTCCGCCGCGCGCTCTGCTCGCCTTATCTCCCTTCATCTAATCTGCCCAACGCTCTTAAACCACACGCTGTTTTACGTCATTGTCGCTCATTTTCACAGGCAGTCATTCACAGCTTCTGTCGCCTTATCTGATTCCTGTCCCGCTGTGTTTTATTGCTTACCTTATCCCTCAGCCTCCCTGTACTCCCCACTTCCTCAGTTCCTTGCAGCAGTCGCTGCCTTGACCACCGAGCCACGCTTCAAGCCATGATTAGAATTTTTCCAACAGCATCTCCGGGAACTTTTAATATCAGGCTTTCAAAGAGGCTGTATGTAGGTTATTCCAGTGGTACCTCCAGACACAGTGTCCAGCGGTGCTACGGATTCACTGTTTTCTTCCTGCTAAGTTTCATTTGCACTCCATGCAACAGATACTCAGCCTCACATTTCAGCTCACTTGCAGAGCAGTTTTATGGTGCTTAACTGTGGATTTAGCCTGATTATTTGACAGAAGGCTGGGTCGCCCTGGTGCCTCATTCTGATTGGACAGCTGTACGCCAAAGGTCAGAATCCAGGCTTTGTTCTGCAGACTGTGGCTCCAGGCAGATATCACCTCTGCAGGAAAAGCCTGTTGATATAAGAAGCCAATAGATCATTATGAAGCAGCGCAGAAAGAAACATGCCACGAGGATGCTGGTGCTCGCGCATCAACACGAGTAAGCGTGTACACAGAGGTCATGCTGCGGCCCGACCTTGTTTGTCATCTGAATCTTCATGGCTCGGCTGCCTTCGCTGTAGTTCGCCCTCCCTCATTATGTTCAGCGCTACAGTTAATGACTTTGAGTTTATGTAATCTGAAAATCCAGACGAGCCGAGCCGTTTCATTCGTTTCTTTCCAGTCTGCTCCACACAGCGATGCACAATTGCCTGCTCGTTCACACCGATGCCCCTCTGGCCGTCCTCTTACACCTGCTACCTGGTGCACCAGCCAAGGTCTTCATTTTGCCAAGTCCATTTGTCCGCCTCAGTAACTCTTAAGTGTGCCACGAGATGTGGCCAGAAAGAAACACTCTGAGATGTGCAAGTGTAATCTAGAAGCTTTGGTTGCTTTCACAATGATGGGTTTAATAAAAAACACCTTACAAATGGTACTGTGGCAGAGTTAGCCAGTTCCCAGCTGATAGTGTGAACCCTTTATAATCTAATGGTGAATCAGAAATGCACAGAGGCTCAAGGATATGTTTTCTGTAAGATGGAAAAGTCGCAAGAAGTGCAGCTGCTGTTGGTGAACGTGGTGGTTTCAGCTCTGGTGCAATTAGTTCAACTGCTCTCTGATGTTCACCACCACACAATTTAAACACTAATTGGCTACTTGGTTTTGGTCAACTTCCATTGCAATTGATGGTGTAAAAGCCATGTTGGTGTTAATCAGAACTTAAGTATCATTCTGAATGGGCCGGGTTTCTCTTTTTTTAATCAGATATGTGCATATTTTAATATGATAATCAGACCTGTAAATTTTTTATATCTTCCCAAAACAGAAACTCTATATAGAGGTGGTTTAAAGAACAATCCAAGTTTTTATTCTGTGTTTAATTGAGGACAAGTGTGGAATATACATGCATTCATTTCATCAATACACTCAGATGGGGGAACTGCACTCTGGTTGGAGCGGTTATGTAAAGTCGGTGTCATCTGCATACAGACGAAGCAAAATCCCATGATCTCTCCTAATCAGAGCAAATGGGATCGTGTTTGATGTCAAATTTCAGTAAGGAGATCAATTTGATTCAGGCGCAGCGTTCCCTACTCAGGCATGCACACGATCGGACGTTTCCCCCAAACGCCTTTATATTTCCTGTCTTTAATAATTGATTTTGACACCATTCATTTTCAGCACTGTAACACACCACAGCGGCTTTACATTTCATGTTGTGTAACTGAATGCCTCCACCTAACAGCTTTCATTACACCACTTCATTGCCTTTCAAAGTGACAGCACAGTGAAGCTTATGCGGCATGCTTCCTGAATAGTTGAGACCCTGCGATTTCGATAAAATGTGTATGGTGACAATCAAAGAGGCCCGATTCAGTTCCAGTGAGTATATATGAGCAGAGGTGAGATATCTGATCCTGTGGGTTCCCCTGGCGTGCCGCTCTGTTTGTTTTCTTTACCCGTGGAGGATTCCCTCCTCTCGCGCCGAGGCCCTTTACAATTCAGATTTATGGAAATGCCTCCTAATAGAAATCTGCTCTCACAAGATGACAGACAGCGATGATTTGGTGAACACCAATAAGATGCTGGTGGTAAGACTGCCTGAGAGGATCACGCCTTTGGATCCAACCTCCAATTTAATGGGAAAAGTGCACAGAGGCTGCTAGTTGTGTCAGCGGAAGCGAGGATCGAGGAAAAAAGGGATAATTTATGTATGTCTCTGCTGAATGCGTGTCTATATATATATGTGTGTGTGTGTGTGTGTGTGCGTGTGTGACTTTGATTGTGGATGTGTGCATGTCTGAGCTTGTGTGTGTGCACACACGCCCGTATGTTTGGAGAAGGTGGCAGCTGTGGGAGGGGAAACAAAAATCATTAAAATAACAATGACACCATAATCTCTCTCCGAGGATGTCATAGGTTCTCGCCATCAAACCAGCAAGTGTTTTCTCAAACAGATTTTGAAGTGTGTGGAGTTGCAGTTTGAATGGTTGGGAGGGCGGGGTGGGGGGGCTCGATAGAGGCGGGGTTAAAGTGAAAAATTAGATCCTCGCGCCCCTTGTTCCCATCCGAGGATAAGCCGCTGTGCTGAGACTCAATTACTCCTGCATCATGATGACATGGTTCTGTGTGCGGCATCTTCAGCGTGTGGCAGGGTGTTTTTTCTTCTCTTTCTTTAATGATCTGTTATGTGCTTTCATTTGGAGGCTGAGGCAGGATGAAGTTCTGTGACTGCTCTCAACGGGCACAATTCAGCGAGTGGCAATTAAAGGCCTCGCCGCAGGCTTCTCAACTCAGATGGTCATGAGTAAGAGCACTGATATGGGTCACTAACAAAGATAGTGCCATTAAACACTGAATGCAAAGTGCTCCGCAAGAGTGCCCTCAGAGCACATGCTTAATTGTGGACAAGTGTGCATTAATTTACAATGCACTGCTAAATCGCGGCTCTTTAGGCTGGAAGCTCAGAGCCTCACACACACTGAGAGATAAACAAAACAAACAGCCAAGTGAAAAGAAAAAAATGGATTAGAATTATCGAGATTTGCGTCTGTTGTCAGGCGGGAGCCTTTGAGAGTTTGCCGTCCTTCAGCGTGATGGAATTTTGAAGCGTTGCGGTGGAAACACTGCTCATAACTAGCCACCTCCGACACAGCAGCCCAGGAAACTGGAGGAGAATAATAGCAGTTCCTGGAGGGGCCGGCGGTTCCCCCCACCCCTGAGGTGCGGGCCACCCTCGGGTGGCTGCCGGAGGTCACAGGGGAGGCCAGAGACTCTGCCTGCTCTTTTGAGAATCTGCAGCAGACCTGTGAAACTGCCCATTGACTTTATTTTGAAAGGTCCTGTTTTTGTTGGTGAATGCTTAAAAAATTGCCATTTCAAACATTGCTCAAGGTCTTGTATTTTCCTCAATGAGGCACCTTGTTGAAAATGAAGCAGAATAATTGCTTAGTTATTGTGATGCTTCAAAAAAAAAGTCTAGTTTTTGGCTTCATTTTCCAACACAAAAAGACAGAGCAGCTTCTCATCTCCTTTGCTCCTGATAGGAGTGAATAAGAAAAGACTAATGGACTAACCTCTTGCTCTAATGTCTTTACAGGCTCCTATACAGCGAGATCTCCCTCCAGGGAAGATTAGGCTTTCTATTTTTACCGTGCGACCGTCCACGTCACGTGAAACGCTCACCCTCGCCGACTGCTAAACCTTTCACTCTTCCTCACCAGCTATTTTGTCAATTCCTGTTCAAGTGGTCTCTCTTTTGATTTTGTGGCGTATCACTTTTTTACTTAAGCATTTAGATTTCACGCTTTGCATTAATCATTCTGGGAATAACACATTAATCCAAGGCATGAAATTATAATCTCCCATTTTCTCTTTCTTTTTTTTTTTCATCCAACTACAATGGATTTAGCACCGTAAACGGATTTGGTGTATGCTCTTTATCTTCTGCAATACAATTGCTGTAAATATGAATTTAGGAGATCAAGCAAATTTGGCTGCATTGTTAAGGAGCTTATGATGTGGGGACCGAAAGGGGGGAAAAAATGAATAAACAGAGAAGTAGAAAAGCAGAGGACCTGCTGGCTATTTGAGGGTGATGGAGGTTTTTAAGCCGTAAAGGACATTTCCGAAAAGCTCCGTCTCTCCCGAGTCAGTCTGCAGGCTGATGGGCTGCCCTCAAGCTGTCGTGTCCACTGGCTTGCGAGGCTTATCATTCTGCATTGTCTCAATTCCTCATCCCATATCCTTCCCCCCCACCCCTTCTGCTGCGTCTTTTCAATTCGCTACAATGTGGCTTCTTCGACCACAGTTGGCATTTCTGTCCCCCCCGCATCATGCCCAGTGGCTGGGGAAATCACTAGTGTTGCAGAGAGGGGGGACCCACAACCAGACACAGTGACAGAGCGCAGGCAGCCAGTGGGACCAGTTTGTTTAACAAGCACTCGGAAGCAGCCCGGCTGTGAGTGCCAGCGCAGTGTTTTGTGTGCCTGACTATTCATTATGAATAGGAAGTTTTTGCACGGGAAGGGAAAAAAAAAACAGTCTTTTTCTCTGAGCCATGATCACAGCTTGCGTGTGTGCTGGAATGCAACGAGTGCTTTTTTTGTCTCTCTTGACTCGACGCTCTCCTTTCTTTGCCTTGCATGTCTGCCAAAGAGATTGTCAGATGGGTGTTTGAATGGGAGTCTACTGACTATGACCATGATATACTGAGGGGTATTTTTTTTGGGGGGGGGGGGGGACTGAAGCCTTTTATATCTAGTTTTATGTGATGTTATACACGCTGAAGCGGCTGACAGTTTGTCATCATGTCAATCCATCTTTCTGCCTCGCTGCCACGACCACCGTTGTGAAGCGCCAAACGCACCGAGCTATCCTGGGTCGGCTGTTTGTTGTTCACTGAGACACACTGACAACTGCTCATCATGTGTTGAAATACTGAAGATAATCAAGAAACTGTTCTTGAAGCAACACGGCGCAAAAGGCCCAACAAAATGAAGGAAATAGCCAATCCCAGGATTTTAGCTTTTTTCCGAAAGTGCTTTTATACTCGAGCAGTTTGAGCCGAATCAAGTTCAATTTCGCAAAAACGTAGACTGTCTGGGACTGGTGAGAGTCTCAGTTTCTGGCTTTACTGTGTTGGGCAGATCTAAGATTGAAAAGGGGGTCGACAGCCTTTCTTCGGGGGCACCATCAACCCTGCGGGTCAAAGGGGAACGGCACTGAAAACGTGACACAACTCGACTCCCGTGTAACCAAAGCAACAGCACGTTGTTTCACATTGGAAGACCCTGCAGCCTGCCTTGCATTTCTTAAATCTGCCCCCGATAGAGATGCAGCTGTGCAGATCATTGCACAAAGTGTGCTTGAGATATCGGCTTGACAAACGCGGCACAATGAGCTACCCGAAATATCGCTCAAATCTAGGACACGCCTCCGAAACATTTGTATTGGAAATTGGTAAATTGAGCTAAAGTCATCGTTTTGGGGTTTTTACAAGCAAGCGCTGTGCTCACACAAGTGGGTGGAACACTGACTTATTTTTGCAATCAGCCCCATTTCTTACCTTTTACCATAATTCACTTCTAACACAGTCATGCTTACTCCTCTTTTCTAGGTCAGTAGGTGACTATGTTTAAGTATGAATCATTCCTGGTTGCATTTATATGTTAATTATGCTCCCTGTGATTTCGACTCCTTGTAAACAAAAAGGGAGACGCGGGTTTGAACCAAAGAGCACTGGAGGTGATTCTGTGTTGTTCTTTCCCTTTTCAAGCCAATTCCTCGGCTGCACAGTGGGGAGACGCCTGTGTCAAGTGCAACAAAGAGGTGGCCGGGCAATCAGCTTAAACAAAGAGTTACCAAAAGCAACGTGAATACATCACCTTTTATTTCGTTGCTTTTGCTTTTTCTGCCTTTGCAGCTGTTGCCCACTGCGATGCATATATTTCTCGCAATGAAAAAAGAGAAGGATAAAAAACGGACAGGAAAAGATGGATGGAAGTCAATGTTGTATACACGTTTACGATGCAGGGGCGGGGGTGTAGCAAAAGCTCCAAAGGCCAAAAGGCTGTGGGGCTTGAGCAGAAAGCTACCTCAGCAGGAGGCTGATTATACCTCCAAAGGGATCCACTTTGCACATCTAGCGTGTACAAACTCAAACAAAGGAGCATGGCAGCATGCAGGCAGCTGAAAGTGAGGGTGGGGGTCTGAGCCTCGCTGCTTTTTTTTTTTTCCTTTTTTCTTTTTTTTTTTAAGCAATGGCACTTTTATGACCATGCTAATAAAGTGCTTCTGGGAGAGAGCGCCTCCCACACCTCCGCCTATACACACGCCAAGAACAGCTTGACTGGGCCTCAGGACCTGTGTTTATGGACACATGGATCAATATGCTTCCTAAGGGGCTATATTTAAGGCCGAGCTGTGCCGGGCACTCATTGATCACCAGGGGGGAGAGAAGAGACGGACCCCAAGATGGCCATTACCAGATTTGGATAGAGGGGTCAGTAAAAGGGCTGACACGGTTCGGGGGCTGTGAGGGGGAGGGGGGGTCCCCAAACTGCAAATCAAACCTGGCTGGTTGCTGGGATTGCTGGGATGTTCGGCGTCTCACCATATGACGCTCCCCCCTTTCTCCTGTCTTCCGTTGCGAGTGCTTGTTAATTCAAGGCGTAGTCGCTGATTATTCCAGCCACATCGTTCACCCTTGATTCCCCGTGCCCTCGCTGCTGAAAATGCAAATCTGGAGCGTGACAAACGATGTCGGGCCGTTTCTGACATGTTCGAGCCCCCTGGCGGCCCCCGTGTCGCTCCCCAGCTTACCTCCTCCAGCTCCTCAGTAATTACCCTTGTTGGATCGCTACGCCTAATCATGCTTGATTTTGGGATGCGCCGCCGTTCTCATCGCATCGGTTAGCCCCTCACGCTGCTCCACTCCGATAGACTGCACTGATAGTGCTGAGGGAATCACGTGCGCACGCACACACACACACACACACACACACACACACACACACACACACACACACACACACACACACACAC
>JAUESF010000050.1:5653048-5669378 GCA_032274765.1 Malacoctenus tetranemus
GTCAATTCACTGACAGCCAGAATTACCATCCTTCATCCCAGTTCTCCCACAGCAGCAGCAGCAGCAGGGGTGAGGAGTGGTTGTAGTTTGGACCAAAGGGAGACACTCCCTCATTTTCTCCTTAAGGTCTTTCGTGAAAACAACAGAAGGTTCTTGAAGCTTCATCCCTTCTAATCATGCTGCATGTGATTGGGACACCCCACTCCCGATCATAATACAAGGCTCTGCTGCCAGTTAAGCATCAATATTACGATCCAGTTTGGGTGTTTTCATCCTTTTTTACAAGGGCACGAAAAAATCTGATCACTGTGCGATATCTGGAGTTAGCAAATCATTGAAGTGTTTATGTAAAGAGGTAATGCTTCATCAGATAACAGCAGGTTACTGATTTGCAAACCCAACGTATTCCCTCAGTGCTTTTACGGCCTCGTGCATGTACAGCAGGAAATCCGATTTGAATTCATTCTTTCACGCGTAGGTGAAAGGCAAAAAAATCACAGCGCCAACATGCCAATTAGCTCCCACAGGAGGGAAGTCTGTTGTGACCGTGGGACACGGAGTCCCATGTCACTGCACATTTACTCTAATATCCTATTAAGGACTGAAACATATAAAGCTTTATTTTTTTTCCTGAAATAATTATGCAATCACTTCCAATTATCAGGTTTTTGTGGTCGTCAACAAAGCTGCATTATATCTCATTGCTGCAAATCGTTTTATCGTGCCTGGGCGAGTAATGGGGAACTGGTTCGAATGACTGGACTTTCGACTGAAAGACCTAAAAGAGTGGACCAGGTGGTTATCTGGACAGACGTCCAGTGGAAGCGGGAGACGTAGCAGAGGGTGCGCGGCGAGATTGCCGTGCCCTGGCTGCACTCTGGCCCGAATAACAGCAGGGCTGTGCCTGTCGTGCAGACAGCGCTGAAGTGTCATCGAGGGGAGCAGCTGATCATAGGACACGACGCATCCTGGACTTGAAAGGCTTGTAAATACAGGCAGCTGCTACTTGCAGGGCCCTGGTGGACAAGTGGTCAAACCCTCCCCTCTCTCTGTCTCTTTCAACCCCCTCCCCCCCCTGCTCGCACTCCTCTATGGTCCGTTCACCCGGCAATGAGGCTCAGAGAATTAGCCCTCAGATTCATGGCCCCTTCACTGGGAATGTGATCCGAGCGCCTCGGCCTGCCAGCCCACAGGCGGCTCACCTGCTTTGGCGTGGCCCGGCTCTGCCTGGCCTGGATACCGACGTGGAAACAAGGGATCAGCTGAGCCCATTTATCGCCTCTTTGTTCTCAAACTACTGATTTTCCTTTGGTTTATTTTTTTTTGCATTCACCACAACTTGGCTCGCTCTCCAGCCGACAGAAAGGCTCTGAGGAGGAGACAGGAGCACAGGTGAGCGCGTGACATGAAACGACAAACCGACGAGCGGCGCTTGAGGTTAGCAGAGGCTGTAGCACTGACGATAACGCCTCGAGCAACAGCTGAGGCGCATGGCAACAGCTGAATGGAAGCCCACGCGGTTCCCCCAGAGGTACAGATTACTCTGAAGACAGACAGGAGGGGTCCTGTCACCTGCACCCCCGAAAATCAACACCCACGCTCCCCTTTTTTTAACCCCTTATCGTATTTTTCAAGGATATCCCAAGGCTTTAAATTATGTGGAAGAGCATATATTTGAACAAAATCATACATATTTTACTAATTAAAGTTTTAGACAGCAACACCTTCCTTGCTAAATTTCAGTGTGAAGCAATCCTTCATTCTGATGCGTTGTTTTATTGGGGGAAAAAAATTTAATATATGATTGAAATATGATTCATTTGGAGGTGTTTAAAAATTTGGGGTGTGCTTGAAAAACAACCTGTCTTGCTGTTATGTGTCTATATAAACATTGAATAAGTAAACTACTGACAATATAAACTCCATTTATTTGTCATGTTTGAACGAACTTTCTTTCCAATTTGTATTTTGTCATTAAGGCTTTTGAATTGGATTGTATAAAGCATCACGTTAATCATTCCAGCGCCGTTAATAAATGTCCTCATTGTTACTGAACGACTCGCATTAACCTTGAGGCAACATGAAAACAAGCACAATCACAAGTGTGGAGAATCGTCACCATTTCCACCAGGTGAAATTTGTTTCCGATCATTACGATGACGGAGTGTAATTTCCCAGCCAGCGCCGCCCTCTAATAACCGTTTCACGGCTTTGGTTTAGATTGAATGATGTGGTCTAATTATTCCCACTCACACCAAATAATTGCACTCCGCTGATAAACCATTGTCCTCGCTTCATCTGTCTTTTCTTGTCTGGAATGAGAACCATATTCTCGGTGCACCTGGTAATGGAACAGACAGCGAACATCGCCGACTCGCGCCGCGAAGACAGACGGATCGTTTCAGCTGAAACAACTGGGATGTGTTGTGATCTATCACAGCCATGTTCAGGACTCTCCCTCCTCCTTGATTGCTGGCAATCTTTGCGTCATGTCGAACTACCAGCACAGCCCCAAGTTCGCCCACCGGCTACAGCTGAGAGCCCGGCATCGCCTGCAGGAAGGAACTGCTTCTACAAGTTAAACAAGGTTCTTTCCAACAGCAGTGAGTCATGCAGGCTCCATTTGGGAGACTGCAAATTGAAGTTTTGTTATTGTCAGGACGATGCCAGCACACACAGGGACTGGACAGCTTCTTTCAACCTCTTCAGAGAGATAAATGGCCAGCGAATTAGATGTGTGAGTTTATTTAAACTCTGCCGATGAAGCTTGGTCCTGGACAAACAGACCCCGAGCTGGCATATAAACACAGGGACCTTCAAAATAAAAGCAGGGGGCAGTTTCAGTTTATACAAATGCATTACTGGTTGCTGGAATCCAAACTGAGAACCACCTTCCTGCATGATTTCACTGGGCAATCTTAGGATGTTAATTACTCCCCTTGAAACCATCTCTTCAGGTAGTTATTTCATTCAAAACATCTTCCTCATGCTCAAAGTAAGACATTATTTTTCCTAAGAGACAATAATTTTAACATCAGCATTTTTTTTTTTTTCAAATTTTAAGCAACGAAGCCTCTATAACATGCTGTTTTGCACTTGTAATGCCAGCCTCTTGATATATTGGAGCAGAAGCATGTTGTGGCCCTCCAGATCCACAAGTCCAGCAGAAGTTGTCACCCTTGCCGTTCGATTATCGCAGCCCCCTTCCCTTGCTAATGCCCAGCGCGTCGACAGAGTTTAGGACGATGTCGGTGCGACCCCTCTGAACCCGGCCCTCACTCGACCCCCCGCCCGGCTCAGCTCTGAACCCGCGAGCCAGATAAAGAGGTTGGCTGCAGCGCGCAGGCTGCGCCTTTCATGGCCGTCTTCAGAGCACAAGCCTCTCTATCTGCCAGACCTGGTCCCAGCTCCTCTAAGCACTCCACAGTTAAAAAGGCCAGCGGAAGACTGAGAGCCCCCGTCGCCCCATTCATCCCAGCTTTATATCTGCTTCTCTTTTTTTTTTCCCTCCCCTCCAAGTCCCCCTGATTCACTCACTTTCTGTCCGTCTCATTCCTCTTTTCTTTTCATCGTGGTGAGTTAAATGTTGCCTGCTCAGTCAGCCGGGCGTCCTCTCTCATTTTTTACTTTTTCTCTTTTCTTCTTTCCTCTTACTTTCTCTTCCGTAGCTTCCCTCTCTCTTCCCCACTCTATTTTGCCTTCGCTATCCTGCTCAGACTATTACAATGACACCGCCTTGCCTGCAGTGATCCCATTAATCATATTCAAGCAGCCCTCTGTTGCTTTCTGCCGTATCTCTCACTCGCTTCACTTTCTCTAATTGCATGTTTTTTTTTCTTCACTAGTGTTTTATTTCAGGCCCTTTTTATTATCTAACAAGAGACAAATATTCCTACAGTGCATAGATTTTATTACAGATGGATTTCATACATGCCGGTTTAATTTAGCCTCGAGATGTGCGATGGCTTGCAGTAACCATGCCAACGCAGACCAAATCCCAAAAGACAAGAATAAGGCTGAATCGCATATGTCCATAAACATGTTGCGTGATGCTTATTCACTAATTTATTTCAGAAAGTCGACTACTTAATTTTATTTATTAGATTTGTTCGAGGCAATGCCTTCATTTATTTCATTTATTTTTTTCAAACAAAACAAATTACCCTGTTGAGAGCGTTCCATAATTGGACTTAACTTCATGAATGAGATTAATTAACCCGTTGTTGATGAAAGCCACTTTTCCCCAGAAGCTGCATTCGTGGACAGTTGTGCTCCATCACGGCTTCCTGAGCCTGTTTTGTTGCTGATTTGTCCACAAATTAAGTTGATAGCAGTTTTATTTACTTTGCCCTTGAAGACTTTTCCCTCACATTTAGACCTGTTTGTCCTTCTAGTAAACATGCATCTGCTTTCATATAAACAAGTGCAAGAATAAATGTACAACAAATCAACAAATGTGCTGCTTGTCCAAAACTTCCCTGTTGGAGGTGTGGGAGTTTGAGTCTCTCAGTCCGTCAGTATTCCTGTTCAGTCCGCAACCAATGTTCCCACCACGGGGGGAAACATTTAAAATTCATAGAAAAATGCTTATCAGTTGTTACGTTGCAGTTATATTGATCTGTTACCGTGGTAGCTGCTTAATACCGGCGTGCAGGACTTGTAATCTTTTTTTTTTTTTCGCCTGCAGGTATGAATCTCAAAGCTCTGGCTGTCAAATGAACTTTAACTGCTCAGTGTTTGACTTTTGTCCTCCTTTGGCTGCCAGCTGGCGTCGAATGTGAGTTTTGTCTTCCTCGCTCTCTCCGTTGACCTTGCAGAAAAAACAACACCAAGACAAAGGACAGACACAAAAAAAGAGTAAACATCTATTGGACGGAATAAAAAAAAATAGATTAGCAAGCAAACATCTGTCAGAGTGGATAGCTGGAGCCGCGCCAGGCTTTATTGATTTGCTTTACAAAGCTCTCGAATGGGCCAGATAACTGTGATTAGCCAATTCATTACTGCTGGCTCTTTAGAGTGGTCCAAAATTAGATAAAAAAAGGAGGGAATAGGAAGGACAGAGAGCTCGGAAGGGAGGGGGCAAAGTATTACTTTGTAAACTAGCACAGAAACTCTGTCTCTGGCCCACAATGGAGCGAGTCTTTTTGAAGTTCTTGATGAATTTTCCATATTTTACATGCATGGTAATGATCATCCTCATTAGAAGCAGAAACAAAATGAGGGAAAAAAGAGGGAGAAACATTCATTGTTTATGTGTTTGATAGCATGCATAATGATTCCAGATTACTCATCCGACCCAAACAGCCTTCCCTCTCCATCGCTTCCTAAATGTGTGCTTCTGTTTGGAGTGGCTCTTCGAGTCGCGCGGCGCCGATAGATCTGCGAAAATGAGAATTGTTTGGGCTTTGATGATATACTAAACTGTTGTCTCTGTCGAGGCAAACCGAGTGTGACAGCGACTAATGTTTCTGTCTGATAGTTAGACAGCTTTACTGCTCCTCTGTCTCATGCTTCATACCAGACAGCGAGATATCAGGTCACTCAAGAGTCTGGGGTTGTCTCTGTGACAACGTCCTTTAATGCATTTTCTGTCACCGCGATGTTTACGGGGAGATTTCATTACCGTCACATGAGCTTATTGTCATCCTACAGACGAATCGTGACATCGTGACAATAATTATCGAAGTGAGGGGATTGTGAAGTGTTCATACTTGCGTGAAAATGTCTTTTGTGTCATTCAAAGAAACTCGGTGTGATATGATAAATGTTACAGATACGACAGCGACATTTGTTTGCTGAAAAGACTTGAACAAATGTGATTCAAAGTAACGGATCAGTCGTAAAAACCTTTTACTTTGAAAAATGCAGACTCTGACAAAAAAGCTTGCCTCTTGGCTCAATGCAAACAATGTTCAGTGTGAGTGTGGAGATTAAAGATGGCTGTGTGGGTTTTACTGTCAAAGCTTGTGCAGTGTTTTTTTTTTTACATGATATAGAAACTTGCAAAGTAACTGAAGATTGAAACTTTAATTGTGAGTTATGACAAGAGGATTTAGGGATTGATTTCACATTAAGAGCCTCGGCTGACCTGATTCACTTTTATGACTTCCTGTTTACATCTGAAACTTTGACTTTGAGTCTGACGGAGAAGAATCGAGGCCAAGCAGGTCGTTATCGCTTCCCCTCCGACTCTCCTTCGTCTCCTACTTCCCGTCTTCATATATCTGGAGAACACTCGATCTCCTCATTACTCCCTCTCGCTTCTTCTCTCCTTCTCACTGCATGGCTGTCAAGTAGTCATCAGCCTAATGAACAGTGATGCAGTGCTAATAACATGTGATAATATTTCGAGCCATCGGTAATCTCTGCTCGCTCTGCCCCCACCTGCTCGTCACTTGTGCCCCTTTAACACGCGCGTATACACTTGCGCACACACACACGCACACGCCTGGGCATCTCTTCCCTTTGACAGCTGTATGTCAGGTCTTGGCCTCATGAAACAGAGCCGTCAGCGCAGACTCCCTCCTAATCGTCCGGCAGAGAAGGCAGCAGTGGTAATGTGACTCGACAGGGTTTTTCTGCGGAACTCGTTCCGCCGCGTGCAGCGTCCTCTGCTCTCTGGCCAACAACTCTTGTTTTTTTAACCCACTTGCAACTATAATTGTTCAGGCGGTCTGGATTTATTTTGATTTCTGGCATGTGCAACGACTTGAGAGCTTCTGCCCTTGTTTTCTGAAAGAACTTCAACTTTCAATGTCTGGCGGTTGTTTGATATACTCAGTGCAGATTTGGTATGACGGAAATGTGCGAAACGCCAGCGAATCTTGTCTGTGATTGGGTGTAATTGGGAAATGGGAAAGTCCTGGAGGCTCCTGCAGAGCTTTATTTCTGTGGTCTTTGCTAAGCGTCCCGAACCGACCCAAAATAACCTTAACAATGTGCAAAGCTTTTAAAAAAGGCAAAGTAACTGCTACTGGTCCCCAGCTGTCCACTGTGGGTTGCACTGTTCCAGTAAGATCAGCACAACACGCCACTGAAAGCTACAAATGAACGTCATTGCAGTGATATGTTACCTTCAAAGCGATCTGCTTTTTGGTCACTGAAGTGATCTAAACTTTGAAATTAGTGAAAAACAAATATTTTTTCCAATAAATTTTAAAAACAAGACAAATTAGATTTTTCTTGTAGATCGAGTTTGCTCCTCATGCATTAACTCAAAGTAATTTCAGAGTGTTTTTGTGTTATTATTTTGCTATCGATTTGGATTAAACCAATCTATATTTGGCCCCCAATGTTTGGATGAGTTTGGCTCCCTGATCTGAAAGCAATGGTATGGTCCGGTCCAGGTAAGGTGAAACATGTGATCCAAAACCGTCACGTTTTCTTAATGTATTGATTTTTCTGTTGTAAACCGACCAGATAAATGTATCAAACTCCCGGCCCAGAGAATCAGACACTACTGCACTCTATAAAGATACAAGGTAACTCGGGACGTGTCGGGGGAGAGATTGCGGCACAGAAGAATAAAATGTGGATCAAAGCTGCATGTATAAAAGCTGAGATCCAGAGAAAAATAGCAGTGTAGTCTGGTCATGCAGGTGCTTCTCGAAAATTGCACAGAAAACTCATGCCAGGCCGCCGAGAGAGCGTGAGCAAGGTCACGGTATCAAAGATCGTGGGGGGAGGGGGGGAGCCAGAGGCCGCTGCCTGTCACAGGTCAGCCCGGCCACTGCTGTTATTCATTAAACCCTAATGGTTAGCGGTTGGGAAAACATTATCTGGGCCCCCGGTAACTCGACTAAAGGTGAGGTTCAGGGCCAGAGCCAAGGGTGAGACATCCCCACGCCTGGTGACATGAGCCCGCTGTGTCGGATGGGATTATCAGTCAAGCCACGGACACGATAATTTGACAGGATCGCGGCGCGGCGGCGAGGATTCCTCATTTTCATTCGGTCTAAAAGGGCAGTTGAGCCTTTTTGTTCGGGGGGGGACGAACGACTGTCAGTCACAGTTAAGTGTTTTGGTGTATTTGGCAGCCGCAGTTTGGTGCTGCCGGAAGCAGCTGTTTGCTCAGCAGGGTGCACGGATAAGAGGAGGTGTGTCCCGGATTTGTGTGTGCGCGCGTGTTTGGTCTATATTAGCTGACTGTGATAATTGACTAGCAGGAAAAACAGACAAACCGGTTATGGGTTTGCCATTTGGGGAGTCTAGAGCAAACAAACGTGTCGACATCATTTGCATACTGCAGATGCATTGTGCCTTTCGTCTCCGACGAACCTCTTCAGATCTGACGTGCGGGCGCCCAGTGTGGGGCTTCAGGTTTGTGGGGCTCGTGGGCTTTCTTGCGTGTACACGCGGGGCCGACGTTCCTCAGCGTGGTGCACATAGAAATTTTACACACTTATTTGTATGTGGGAGGTGTGCGAAAACTCCCTTGATCATACATTCAAAAGACACTTCGGATTTCACTCTATTTCAAGAGTGTTTCATCACGCACAAATGCATGCACACACACGCGCATGCACACTGGGGAACGGGGGGGTGGGGGTGCTGGGGATGTGTGTGTGGTTGGGGCGGTGGGGTGGGGGGGGGGGGTGTCGGGTTTTGCCTTCAAACTGATTAGGAAACGAGAAACACTTGTGTCATGAGTTTTCCCCCCTAATCAGCCCAGATTGTTGCGGCTGGAGGAGCATTTGGGTGCAGGTATGGCGTGTTTAGGCTGAGAGGCGGATTGAAGGAGAGGGGGGTGGGGTGGGTGGGGGTCGGATTAGAAGGTGTGGTGGATCAGATGTCTGTGTCGGCTCGCCGGGATCCCCGTCTGAAAGAGGATAGCACGGTGTTTGGGTTACGCCACGCAGGGAGCGCTGTTCCCCTTCAATGAGACACACTCGAACAAAGTGCGGCTGATCAGATTAGCGTGGCTGATCAGGTTTCCCAGCAGGTTGTTGGCTCCCACTGTCTAAACATCTTGACGAAGACAAGCAGTTAGTCGCAAACACCCCCGAAGAACAAAGGAAGCGGGATATGAATGGGAGGGGCGGGGGATGTCGACCAACAGTTGTTGTTAAGCCTCAGTCGGAGAAACATGTATGATCTATCAAGCCGAGGCTGTTAACATGGTAAACATTTATTCCTTTTGTTCGCTCGGCTTTGTCTTTCTGCATCTGCAGCTATTTTCAAGGGCAAACTTATTCTCTCTGACAGCAGAGAGAAATCCTACAATGAAGTGGACCTGTGGGAGACGGCGGGGAACAATGGAAGCTGGATGATTTGTACCATTTGAGTTAGCTGCGCTTTATTGTCAAGTCTGCAGTGACAAGAAGGAAAGTGTTTCTGTTTCTGGTGGCTCGGATGAATCCCTCTTTTTTTTCACCCACAGATCTTTAGATGAGGAGGAAACCAAAGTGTCACTTACGTCCATAAGTGTTTTGGTTACGCATGGGTTGGAAGCTTTGGTAGCTTCGAGTGGTTTGGTGAATTTGCGGTGACCGTAGAGAGGACAGTTTGTGAGGAGAACAGAGAGCTCCTCGGGAACAGGTCCGACATTGGCAAATTCACACCATGAGGCTGTGAAGCAGGAGTTGGAAGCAGGTCCTTGAAGGGCACCACCTTGTGAGTTTGAGGTGCCGCCCTGCCACAAGACACCTGAATCAACACACCAACGTGAACCAGGTGTACTTGTGACCACTGTCATCTGTCCTCCTACAATGCTGCAAGGCTGCATTGTTTTTTGTAAAATCTAATTGATCTGCATGTGCAGGACCAAAAGTCTATGCTGACACTCTGCGCTGCTGAACACACACATTGGTCGGGCAGGTTTCAAGCAGGATTTGACTATTTTTCATGGATCTTTGTCTGTTGAGATTTCTTCAACTGTCCACTCCTTTTTTTTCCTGTTCCTGCTCCCGTGTTTTGGGTTTTTGCATTTCTTCATTCTCCATGGCTTTTCACCCGTGATCCAACCAGGCCAAGCCACAATCCCTTATAAGGCCCAGTGGAAGCCCCCATCTGGCCTCTTATTTCCATACGGGATCTTGCAGTAACAGACAGGGTTTTTGCAGGATCAAGCCCGGGAATGTGAGGCTGCCTGGCCCCGAACGGTGCCACACTGCCCCGTTCTGCACCCTGCTCCCGAACACAAACCTGGTCAAACTTCATTCTCCTCCTCCTCCTCCTCCTCCTCCTCCTCCTCCTCCTCCTCTTCCTCTGTTCTTCTTTCAGCTTCGCCTCTTCCCCCCATATTTCCCCTCCTCTGTCTCTCATGCCTCTCCTACATGTGTTTTCTTCTGTACGTCTTCCTGCGTATCACTTTCCGCCTTCTTTCCAACCACTTTAGCACCACATAAACACGCTCACACTTCCCTCGTCCTTGGCAGCGTTTTAGCATGAGTACATATTCGGGGGACAGAGACGCAACATGCGAGGAGCTTATACGACAATGGCAGGCAGCTAAACGGGGACTTAGCCACATCTGAGGGCGAGACAAACAGAGGAATGCAGTAAAGCCATACAGTACAACTCCATAACAAACACAACTAAAACAGATCCGTAGGACTTCTGCGGCTCGGGCTTACCCGTTACTTATTATTCCAACCCCCCCCCCCCCCTCTGTCATCATTACAACTCTCTGTCCTTCTGCCTCTTCCTTTCGATGCTTTATGCACTCCCTGAGCCTGTTCCTCATTACAATTTGATGTTACCACAGGCTTTTTTCCCTCCCCGACGAGCTTTAATATGTAAAGTGTCGACTTTCCTGTGTGTGTGTGTGGTTTGGTTTGTTGTCGTAGGGAGTCTGTTTCTGATTAGATCGGCTCTCACTAAGCTTTCCCTCCGCTGCCACATTTGGGCCTCGCTTGGCAGAAGGGAACCTTTACAGTGAATCTCATCCAGGCCTTAATTGTTTTAAAAAGGCTGGCAGACCTGGCTCTCGCTCTCTGTCTCTCTCTCTCTCTCCCTTTCTCTCTGGCTCCAGTTTTCCCATCCCCTCGCTCGCTCGCTTGCATCTCCACTTCCATTCGACCGCGCTTTGCCTTTGTTCCTCGGCTCTCTCTCAGGGTCTGACACAAATGAAGGGATGTAGGGATGAGAGAGGATCTCATATAGCCTATAATGCTCGTCTCCTCCAGGGGCCTGTGTAGCTCATTAACCTACGTTAGTCTCCACATGCCTCCATTAAAGAGAGACACCTGGCTCCCGAGGGCCCAACAGGGAAATGACACGTCCAGTCTCCTTTCCCTTCATCAGCGTCCTAAAGCGTGCACATCGGGAACGGGCTCAATCCGTGGCAGAGCCACATATGGCCTTTTAACTCTCGCGCCGCTTCCTCTTCAGCGGCGGCTGTGGCTGTTGAGGCCTTCGTCTCGAGTTTTTTTTTTTTTCCTCGTGTCAGCGGCGCCGTAACGTGACGCTGCGCGTGGAAATAATGACACCCTGAACGTATACGGGCGGCTTTGCAACAAGTGAATAACAAGCAGCGCCGCCTCACACATTAAAGGAAATCAGAGGAGTGTTAAATGTAAACAACAAAGAGGAGCAGCTCCTGCTGCCGCCGCCACACGCAGCCACCACGAGCAGCCGCCGCCGCGTTCAGCCGGAACAAGATGCTTCTTATACAGCGACACTTCTTAGATTAGCTGGAGTGAGGCTTTTTTTTTCTGAGTCAGAGCAGCGTCAGTTGCATTCTGGGTGTTTTTTTTTTTTTTTTTGCATTGAAATGTACCCTGCGAGTAATTGCCAGTGAAAAGCCTCAATCTTATTTGGGCATTGCTTCCTAAATCTGCGCTCCGCTTTTCGTGGCTGGCTCTTGTTAATCTGCTCGGCGGTGGACTCGGCCATTCTAATGTTTCCATCCATTCGGTCCCACTGCAGAGAAAACTGCAGCGTATAGAGGAGATAAGATGAATCTTTTTTCCTCCCGTCATGCCACCTGGCTCCAAAACAAATAAATGCTCTCAATTGCTTTTATTTTAATGGAGCATGAAACGGCTTGCAGATGGCAGACCTCGGTGTCTATTTTAGTTTAATTTTCTGGACTTTCTGTTCATATATTTTTATTTCTGTAGTGTTTTTGCAACCCCATCTGTTCTTCCCCTTGCGTCTCTTGTCAATCTCTCGTCTGTGCATTTGTGTCACTGTAATGGACGTTTTCCTGACTCTAAAGCTTTGCCTTCTCGGAGTTTTTGTCAAATTTAGAACCTCACATTACAAAGTGAAACCATAAACTTACTTTAGGCTCAGAACGGACCTAAAACACTGCCTGGTGCTTTCATTTCAAAGTCCTTTTTTTTGCTATCCTGGACATTATATTTTCTAAAATTTCTGGACTTTGTGCTTCTGCCCTCCTCTGTTCTTTGCTTCTGAAGTTTAAACTTTCCCTTCAATGCCAGTTTCCACATTTTCCACAACCCTGACCTCTTTATCTTCCCTTTTCTCTGTCCTCTACCTTTATTTCCTCCTACTCCCTCTCACCCAGTGTTCATGGGCGACACACAAGTTGATGTTAGTGGGCGACTGCAACTTCCCGGCTGGCAACCTCTCCTTTTCTATTTTTTTTTTGTTCCACTGTCCATTTTCCCTCCTCCTCTTTACTCTATTTCCTTTCTGCCGCACTTCATTCTTCAGTCCATCTCCAGTGCTAAGAAATATTAGCATATCATTGCCATAAGGAGCTTCAGTTCTCACAATTAATAGGTTTTTAATGGTTCCTCGGGCCTCACCATTGTGAACGCCAGGCTTCTTAGGCTAATCCAGTGGGGACCATATGGGTAGCAGCCTGACTCTGTACGCTGGACCCAGAGGTGCATTCAAACCAGTGGGGAAGCAGAGCCGGAGTGTATTTAAATCCGGAGGAGCTCAGGGTTTTATTTAAAGGAGAGATTATTTATTTGTTCAGAGACCTCGGAGAGTGCAGGAGGGCTTTCTTTCTCCCTGCAAGACCCGGATTTATCGTCCACTCGTGTTGAAGGTGTGAAAAGTATGCAAATCGTCCTGGCGAGTGTGTGTATTCACACTTTTGGTACACAGTTTTGTACCATCTTCTCCGCACCGGTGTTCAAGCCAAGGTGAGGAGCAAGCTCGCATCCAGTTCCTTTTAAAACATGTTCAAGAGACCTCCAACGCAGTGCTCCGTCTCATCCATGTGAGGCACGAGCTTGATCTGAAACATCAGCGCAGTAAAATAAATATGACACTTGACACACTGACAGTGCCGGCACATTGAAACCCACAAGGATTTATTTTTACATCTTGCATTTATATTCAGCCACTCACCTCGCCCCCGAGAAAGGAAAGTGCCGGCATTGTTGGAGGAGCTGCTTTGTGTTTGGACAAATGTGCCTGAATTTATTTCACAAGTAGGTCAAATTTGTTCATAATGACTCTCACGGATAAATACTAGTTCTTCTGCGCCTTTGTTTGACTCCTGCACGACTCTTGCACCTTCACTGAAGAGAAGGTGAAGTTGAACCTGAGACGCCTTTTCTGACATTGAATCCGAGAACGGCAGCCGGTTTTACGAGCTTTAGCAACAATGCATTATCACAGTTGGTAATTGTAATTACTGTATTATTGCTCCCCTTGAGGCATCATTGTCAGTCTGGGACATTTCCCAAATCACAATATACACAGTTTGCTTAGTTCCTTCTGCTTTACTGCAAATTAGTGTTGATGACAAAAAGAAAATGACGAGATGTGAACATAAAACTTCACTCGCCTAATTTGTCTCCAAGTCTGACGTTTCTATTGAACTTTGAGGTCTATTCCAGTTTAACAGCCATACTTTTTACTTCACTCGATGTGTCGTCTGATACATATAGTCGTTTTTCAAGGCTCAGTATATATTGAAGCTTCTTTAACATGACCAGATCTTTCACATTAAAAGTCTTATTAAACATTTACTGCAAAGTAGTGAATGTTTCATGTCCTCATGAACATCCATGAAGGGATATGCATCAGTCCTTCAACCCCTTCACCAGACATCCATCCATCCCTGCCTGTATCCACGCGTCACTGACTGGTTTCCTAAACTTTATTCAACAGATACTTTCCACTCTCCCGTCTGCTCTGCCTTCATGTCAAAACTTGGAGCACCTTCAGGCTTTGTCCTTGTTCACTCTACAGTAAACTCGGAGTGATCCAATTTGGAAATCCAATCCTGGGAGATGGGCTGGAGAATAAATTGCGAAAGGTCAAACCGACTGGCCGCGCAGCTAACAAGCCTGCAGACCGCAGTCGTCAACACCTGAGTGGAAAGCAGCCAGAAAAGCTCTTTACTCATTACACACTCCGTCAATGGAAAGAAGATTAAAAACGACTAAAGACTGTGTCTCCTCATCGCGTGTACTTTTTCCCTCCTCAACATGATCCACTTAGGCTTTTAATGTGATGTATGTTATATGGCAGGGTTTTGGTGTATGTACACTGTTGTGTCTCCTTCACCCTTTCCTCTCCCGCCCCTGCATGTGCCAACGCGCGACTTCTCGGCAGTACAGTAACTGCTGATGCCAGCTTCAAGCGTCCCCCGTCCAGGTAATGGCCTGTAGCAGTCCTGCAGCCCGGGGCCCGCCAGAGGAGGAATGACATTTACTGCCACCTTAACTAGCTCATTAGCCTGCTTCACAGTCTCACTCTCCGTTCACTCCGTAGAGGGTAATGAGAATGGCGCTGTTTTACACTGCCAGTTGTTATTCTGCTCGTGCCTTTGAAGGCCATCAAAACTGAACACTCCAATTGTTTTTTGGAGAACGGCTCCTCACGCTCGCGCTCTTTTTTTTTTGGGCTGTTTTCGCGCGAGGGTTCACTCGGTCTGCTCTGGGAGGAAACAATGGCCGATCTTAATATGATTGCATTGCATTGTGCTCCCGTTGAATATCGCTGCTACGTCCTCACCTACCGGGAGCTCATCTTTTAATCTAGCCTGATCCAGGAGACTGATTGGCCCCATTGTTCGGCGCGCAGGCTACTGAAATCTGCCTTTCATTTCTCCTAAATAGATAAACACACATTTGCATTTGCAGGCGGACACACACACGCACACACACACACACACACACACACGCACACACACACACACACACGATCTCCTGTTACACAAGCTCGTGTCTTCATTATGCCACTTCTTTGCTTGATTGGAGGGTTGTTGTGTGATGTTGATGTGGGATAGGCTCAATATAATCCTCGCTCTCCTCTCTGGCTGCCTGACATTTTCGTGCTCTTCATTAGGGACGCCGGGATTGACGGCGAAAGGCTCCGAAGTAATGCGAGCGAAACGATATGCAAATAGCAAAAGCTGTAATTAAAACATAAACATTCGAACCAGACCCCCCCCCACCCCACCCCACCCCCCCTCCCTCACACTGTTCCTCGCACTCAGACTCTGCTCCCGATGACTGACACGAGCGCCAGCTCTTTAAGGTGTGTTTGTTTAGTGGGCGTGCTCGTACAGTGGCCTTACGGACACACACACTCGCACAAAAACAACCGACAGTACGGTGTTTTCAGTCGGGCGTGAGGAATGCCTGAGGCAGAGGCACATCCCAAGGCTTTTGTTATGGTGGTGTTTTCTTAATGATAAGGTCTGCAGGGACTTGGAGCCAAAAAACACTGGTGGATGAGATGGAGTCAGAGCACAGCACCCAAAGCTTACAAAAGGCGCTCTTTCTTTTTTTTCTGCACAGACATGTGCACAGTGGCCTCCAGTTCATGTTACTGTGCTTGTTTTATTCAGCCAATTGTCTCTGGAGTTGGTCAGCTCCCTGCTTGACTAAAAAACAGCCCCAGGCTTGTTCTTGCAGTCCCTTCCTTTCATTAATCGCCAGTGTGTACGTCCGTGCCGATACTTTACATATCCACCACGAGCAGATCCCCGTGTTCACAGCGGGTCAGACGTTATACTGTCTGTGACTCATAATGAGTTATTGTAGCGCTTTCTCACCGGAGCCATTCGGAGGCATGACCTCGGGCGAGGCGCGCAGGCTTCTGTGCGTCTGCGCTCTTAACAGGTATCAGACGGCATTACAGGTTCCCACAAGAAGTGGATTAGACGGCACATACTCGACTCCTCAAAGTAAACACTCCTTCCCTTTCTTTTCCGTGTCAACGTCAGTCCAGCCGGCTCCTCGCTGGGAAAAAGAACCACTGTGCTTTGTTTAATAGGTACGTTGTTGTTGTTCTCGCAGCACTGCAAAATCGTCATTAGCGGCATAACCTCCCCAAACACCTATACACACACATACACACAGATCTTGAAACTGTTACCTTTCAAAGTAAAATGTACTACTTTAACCTTTAGTCTGCATTAAACCTCCTCGCAGACATTGAAAGTGAAACT
>JAUESF010000050.1:5679520-5693827 GCA_032274765.1 Malacoctenus tetranemus
ACACACACACACACACACACACACACACACACACACACACACACACACACACACACACACACACACACACACAGGGCTCCTCGTGGACGCACACTTTCAGTTGATTCCCTGCTGATCTTGTGCCCAAGGGGAGAGGGGTTGCCGTGGCAACCCTTGTCCAGCACTGGGGTGTTGGCCTGCTTTTCTTGGGAGCATTTTGAATGGGGTCAGGCAATCCAACACCCCCTCGGATCATCAGCAGCATCCCTGAGCCTCTCCCGAGGAGTGATTGCATAACCCTTGCCCCTCATAGCTCATCCTACTTTCTTAATACCCCTCATGGCCCCCCACGCACACACCCTCCACCCCACCTCTTACTTTGTTTCTGTTGGACAACAAAGGTCAGAGGTTCCCACTGTGGTGTGTCCGTCTTGCTCCTGTCTCCTCACTTCCCACTTACAGGAGTTGCAGTGGGTGGGGGGTTGGAGGTCAGGATCCCTGTCTCTATGGAGCTATACGTGGTATGGCTGGGTGTCTGTTGCAGTGATGTAGTGGTTTGATCTCTTGCCTCTCTTGCTGCAAGAATACCACCACCCCCATTATATATCTCTGTGTATGGCCTGTGTGTTGGCATCTTCTTCCTTTGCTTGTCTTAATTTTACAAATGTATTCTAGTTCCTGTTTCAGTAAAAATGGGCAGCAGCTTGTGATGCCACAGTTTGTACATCAAGTAGAGATGGATGCATTGTTGGATGGAGGATTTCAGGTTGTCATCTGAAACAGGCGTGTGTCTCTTGACATGACTCTGCAGTTATGTTTCTTTCATTCTTGAAATAGGTTTTTTGTATTCATTGACATCCTGATGTTGGCGAGAATAAAGACCCATAGTACATGCGTTGTAAATAGCAGAGAACATGCAAAGTCCATACAGACAAAGTTCCACCCCAACATAAACCCAGAATCTTCCTGCTATGCTGTTGGATTGCTCACCACTACATCACTGTGTAGCCACAAGCTGGTATAGGAAGATAAATTACTGCACAGAGGCACATGGAGAAAAAAAACCCAACAATAGCTCATTGATTAATTGAGGATGGAGCCAAAAATAAACTCGACTATAGATCCTGCAGATCACAACATGATCTCAGTCCTTAGCATGCAGTGATCCTGCATTCCACATGTCTCTGTGTTGTACTTGTATCTTTGAATCTACATATCTTCATGGTCTGCTCTTCCAACTCTTGTTACATCGTTCCATATTGACCAATATTGTGTTCAGCATCCGTCAGCGTGGAGCCACGCGGACGTGACCTTGATGAAGACTTCATTAGGTATCAAGACCTCACTGCAGCGTACTGCCTTCACAACAAGGCTGCTCACTGCCAGCATTGTTGCAGTAATATCCACCAAAGCTTAAAAACACCGAGGGAGCTCATTCAAGCTCACACTCCATCACAGGTGTTAAAAGGTTCCTTTATATTCCCGTTCGCTGTGCGGATCCTGCTGCAGATAATTTCCCGGTATCTCTCTTCTGCCTGCCAATCTTGTCCCACATTTAATTCTCACGGATCCGTTGGGAGAAATCGAAACAATTTCAGCTAATTTGCCCCTCACCTGAACCTTTTCCGCGCTACTTTTTGATTTGCGCGGTTCCGTGATCTACTTTGAAGTACATCTGGGGAGAAAATACAGAAGGTGTGAGATTTTTCTTCGAGTTCAGGCTGTTGACATCACTGTAATAACTTTGTGTCAAACCACCAGTGACTGTGTGTTCTGCCTCTCAGACTTTGTGTGACTGCCGTTTGCTTATTTACCCACATAAGATAAGTATAGCCTTCCTTTCTTCTCGGAGCATCACAGCGGTCGGAGCTTTGAAGGATAATTTTCCCTGGAGTGAAACTTCCCTTATCAGAAGTCAGACTTTTTTTTGAAGAGGAATTTGTTATTTCGTGCTTTAATGTTGAATTGTTAGATGTAACTGTGCGAGCTTATGTGCGTAATCAAATAAAGATGTTTGCCCGAATCCAGCGGTGTGATGCTGAGTATTGAACTCCTGCTGTAAGAACAAGTAGCACTTAGGTTTGAAGGAGCGGCGGAGGAGCAGTGTTCAGCTGAATTTATGGCAGGTTTTTTTAGAGCGAACGCAGACTACAAGAAGGAGTGTATAAACAACACAGGAGACAGCACAGACTCCAGCAGCGGGAGGTCACAGACTGCAGTCAGAAGTTAAATAAAGTTCCCGCAACAGAAGTGGAAGAAGAAGAAAAGCGCATTGAATGAAGTTTCAGAGCAGTGTAAACCTAAAGCAGCTTAGCTATCGGAATGGTTCACTCTGCCCCTCATCCTCGTCTTGGCTTCCTCAGGATTTCATTGACACATTGCTGATTGTAGCTCGCATATGCAGGGTGAAAGAAGGAAGTTGCGCAGACTGACTCGGTGTGAGAGCAAAAGGAAATGTCTTGATCAGATAGAACTTCTGAAGTTTGTTGTGCCGAAAAGAAACATCGAGCAAAATGTTGCTTTTCAAATCCCGACCCGTCAAGAGATTGAGTTGAAGAAATTCAACTCTACATTAAACCCTCGAGCAATGCCCTAAACTTTGCTGAAGGGGGACGGGCAGAGTCAAAAGGGACCATGAAAGAATGACTCACCAAATAATCTCATCTACATAAAAACATCCATTAGAAAAAGAGTCTAATTTTGGTCTTCTTTTCTCCCTTTAAACTCATTGAGACGTCTTTCCGATTCACTCCAGTGTCGCTGTCCTCTCTTTGGCCCAGTCAGCTCGTACAAGTAAACTTATTGTGCTGTCAGCTCTTTAGTTTAGGTGGAGGAGCCATTTTTCCTCCCAGTGTTTCAGCGTCCGTGCAAAACAGCGGCGTCTCCGTAACACCACCCACCCCCATTTTTCAAGGGCTAAGCAGAAAATCCCTCCCACCACATCCCCTCTGTTCCTGCTCCCTCTGAAACCTCCTGGCCTGCCTCCATCGGCGGCATGCTGGTCCCCGTTCTGTGTTTTAATGCGGAGCTAAATATAGGCTTCGCATTGTACTGCTGTGCTTAATATGAGTGTTTGGGCTGATTAGACTTGAGGCCTGATCTCATCCTGCCGCAGACCCCTAATGCATGCCACGGTCTCTGGTTTCTATTTGGATTCGGGCGCAAACGGAGGAAAGTGCTGATATAATCATGTTTAGGGGTTGTAAGTTATGTGACCGGGACAGATGGCTATATTACAGAGCTAAAATGGAATTGAATGAGTGTTGGATATTGCTATTACAGAGACTGCTTTTGCAAGACTGGCTGTTAGGACTACACAGAAATCAATTCCTTAGGTTGTTTGTTTCCGACAGTCAATGATAGTAAAGATTCTGGCCTTTTGAATGGATATCAAGTGTATATATAAAGACTTGCCCGGCCAATCTCTCTCCCTGATGTTGTGTAACGTTTGCATCTTTTAGAACAAGCTCACATGTGCTTCTTCTTTGCTTCTTCATAGCTCCCTTGTTTCCACACTGCCCCCAGCAGCTTCTGATGGTACTGCAACATTTCTTATATGTAAGGTTTAGAAAATCAGACAGAAACGCCGGACAAATATATTAAGAAAATAAGCGTACGGCTCTGTGTGTATGCATATGTAACACAGAGCATGAATGAGCCTTTAACTCTGTTATTCATGAAGTACAGAAGTGAATCAATAGACTTTATGGTGCTCAGCCAAAATATGAAGTAATTGAAGCTTGTATTGACTGAGGACTCGGGTCATTTCAGCAGATTTAGTGCCACCACGTGAGCAGTGGTGAGATGGAAATACGCTTACATGAAGGGCCACGGCCTCCTCGCAATACTTTCTTTGAGATTTACTTCTCTTCCTTTTCTTTCAAAACCGCCTCATCCGTCCTTTTTCTTCTGCCCGCCCGTCTCCACTGTCCTCCTCTCTCCCCTCCTATTTCCTGTCCTCGCTCAGCGCAGCCTGGCCTCCAGCCTCAGTCTGTCCGATGGGAAGTGACACAGTGCATATAGGCAAGCGGGCGAACATAAGCCTTATGGAAGCTTATAATGTACAACAGGAGCAGGAACAAAGGAGACGGCGTGCTGGGCTGGTGGGAGCCGTCGCCGCACACGTACACGCAGCACATTTCTACATGCCGCCTGCCACTGACACCAGAATTCTTCAGCCTGACACTGGTGATGGATTAGATGCGTTATCGAGGCGGAGAGAGGCTCCATGTTTTCTCCTACTGTGCGGAGAAAGAAAGTGAGAGAGAGGAGAGGAGGGGGAGAAACACACAGACACACACACACACACGCCCTCTCTCTCTCTCTCTCTCTCTCTCTCTCTCTCTCTCTCTCTCTCTCTCTCTCATCTGGCAGCTGAATAGCCTGCACCCATTTCACCTGAACTAAAGAAATACAATAGCAGTCTGCTACATTTCAAGCCAGGTTTCCAGGACAGACATGTGAATAGATAGAGGACCCTCGCTGGTACACAGTGTTCTCTGTGCTGAAGAACACTTTATTTGTATCCGTGTGTGCATGTGAAAACACTCACCTATGTTCCTTTAGGAGCTGCGCTCTTAGACACAAGGCACCGACATGCGGTCTTTATTTTCCTGTTAAATTAAGGCTAAATTGGTGGTTTTTTTGACTCTTGGCTGGTGATGTGTTTTTCCTCGAGCGTGACTCATGCTCCCAGTCCACACGTGGTGATGCACCTCTTGCCTTAAAGCGACTGACTTCATCCGTTGTGTGTGCGTATCCACTGGAGCGGACGGCGGCTCGGCCAGCATGCCTCACACTGGAGCGACACCCTCCTTTCACTCCCTTATGTAGCGTCGCATCAAGAAAGGACCTGCATGAAAAAGGGGCCACACCAACACTTTAACCACTTTTGCATAGCGCAGTTTCAACAGCAGTAGCTTTGATTTGACTGGACTGGATTTGGGCTGTTTACTATTCCAATTGAGCGCAACCAGGAATCTCGAGTAAAAAAAACTCCACAGCAAGGGTCTTGTAGAGTAAAGTGGAGCTGAGTGGGTGCTAATGGGAAAGACCCTCAAAAGATTCGCACAGGGATTTACAGAATTAAAGAGCTTCCATTTAAATAAACCAGTGTCCTTAGTGTGTAAACTTTGCATACATTTTCAGTGTATTCATGGGTTGCAAATGGGTTCTTTATACTGGCTCTATTTTACACTGCAAAAAAGTATTTGTATGGATATGGGCCATAGTTCTCTGCTTGTCCTTCAGAAGAGGTGAATGTTCACTTTCTGTGGGTAAAAAGCCAAAGACAAACTACAGCGAGGTAGAAAACGCCCTTTCTCCATCCAAAAACTGTGCTGGCGCTGCAAAAGCTGACATGGTGAGATCACCTGGCTGTCACAGAGGCCTTTTTTAAATGGTCACCGGACGAGCTTCAGTGGCTCTTCAAATGCTGTCAGCAGTCTGTCACCTGTCACCTGGTTCGGAGGCAGCGAGCAATCTCAACATCAAATTCAAGGCCATTTACTGAGGCTGAGAACGGTTCCATCAGATGAATTGGGTTTGATTGGATAAGGTTGTATCATGGCCATTGTCAGATCCCTCTGATCTGTGTCTTTTCAATTGGTGTGACTCCCCCTCACTTGACTGCAAACTCCCCCGTTGTTTTTTTCCTCCTCCCACGCGCAGCTTCTTCCGCGGCATCTGCGCGAGGAGGTCAGAGGATGGAGACGGAGGGTGGAAGTGTGTGGCGGTGGCGTAGTGCTGCAGGTTCTAATCCGCTGCGTGGGATCAGGCAGATAAAGGCCAATGCTTCTCTCTTCCACACTCAAGACTGCTGAACTGGATTAGCGCAGATGGAGACGATAGCTGCCAAATCGGTTACTTTGGGAGTTCAACTTTCACTCTTGTTTCTCTGTTTGAGCGCAGCGGAGTTTCAGCCACGGGAGCATAATCGCCCTGAAATCAACTCTTATTACACTATTCTGGGACAACGTGTAGGCTGAGGACCGGCAATTTGACTTAATCCTCTCCCGGTACAAGGTGTTAGCGTGGAGTGTGCCATACATGGTGGGATTGGGTTCCCGTGCGTGGGTTACTCTCCGCTCGGCAAGCTGCAGTGGTGGAATAATGTACACCCTCACACGGATCTGTATTGGTCTTGGCAGCCACCTGTACACACGCGTGTCCTGTTTCAGAACACAAACCTCCCTCAAGGCTGAAGTTTAAAAAAAGGAACACGATTCCATACAAATGTGGAAAGAAAACAGCTACGCAGGTAATAGTTAGCAGCTGGGGCTATTAGAGGACAAACATTCTTTTAAAATTGAGTGTCTAATGTTGAACAAACATTTAAAGGAAAGCTGAAAAACAGAGACCAAGGGCCTAAGCTGGGGGGAGGGGGGGGGGTAGCACTCTGCCTGCGCTGAGGTCATCGGGAATCTAATGCAGAACTCGAAAAACTGCTTGTTTTGTTTTATTTTGGAGACGCTGCTCTTTTGAGTTGGGAACGCGTCTTCTTGCGACTGTTTGGCTTCACTTTCATGTTTTGAGCAATCAGCATTCAAAAATGATGTCGACACTCTTCCAAAAGGCAGTTTAAAAAGGCCCCTGTGGCATCGATTATTACGCATTAAGTTGGACATTTATAACAGATTACACAAAAGTCTTGCATTGTGTTTTTCTGTCCTAAAATGCTGACCGTTTATCTGTTATAATGTTCTATTTGTACTGCTTTTAAAAGCTTGATAACTTTTAAAGGGGTTCTGCCATCGCGCCGTTCATTAAAATGAATTCGGAAGCAAACTGTAACACACAAAAAAAAACCTTCATTCAAAAGCTCCAGTTAAACAGTCGCGAAACAAAAGCGCACTGTGTTTGTGGGTGCGCGCAAAACACCGCAGATCAGTTATCCAGCATCACAGTGATTGACTCATACATTTGTACAAGAAATGGATTGTTTTTTAAGCTAAATTCAGCGTCTGTCAGCTCTTTCAGTGGAGGATTATACAATTTGAAAAAACCCAGTGGAAACCACAGTTTGGGGTGTTTTGCATGTTACGCAACACTGTCTATAGAGGTAAGTGTGGTTTTGGCTTCAGCTTTTTGTCCTATCTCTGAGCTGCAGTATGCACAATGCACACTTTTGATGCACTTTTAGTGTGGATTTATTCAGCACTTTTCAGTCAGGCAAATTGCTTCACACAGACTCACACGGTCGGGGATCTAGTGTCTGGCACGGCGTTCAAAACCAGTGAGACCAAGGGAGAGAGCGAGAGAGAGGCAGAGAGGGAGAGAGAGTGAGAGAGAGAGATAGGGAGGGAGAGAGAAAGCGAGCGAGCACGGGAGAACGAAAGAGGAGAAGGGCAATTTGAATTGGAGTTTGGTCAGTCTTCAAACGTTTTTCCAGGGCGCTTACATGGTCTGATCAAAAGCATCCCACTGGCACAGGTCCTTGTAGCCACGAGGGGAGGCCTCTGATGCCTCTGCCATGGCTTCCCTGCTGGCCGCCTGCACTCCCCCTATCCCCATCCCCCCCCACCTCCCCCAACCTCTCGCTCACTCAAACCTGACTAGGTGCTGTAGCGCAAAGCACATTCAATCTAAGGCTCCGATTCTCGATGCAGTTGTTCTGGCAGGATTCAGCAGTGAGGAAGTGTCTTTCTCTCTCATTGAGATTCGAGCCATTTTCAAGGCATAGAAACCTTCGGATTCAATGAAGTTTGGTCACAAAGGGATGTTCCGCTTTTATTCTGAGCTCGAGGTTTTCAATTTCATTTGATGGCTCCTGGTATGTATGTGGTATACTGTTGGGATCCTCTCTGTTGTTTGACATTGAAGAACAACCACAGGAGATACATTAAGTTTCTTTCACTCTGAACATGAGAAATCAGGGCCGACAGCATTAACTTTTGAATCACATAAAGTTAAAATGTTTGCTGAACACTTAAGTATTTTTCCATACTTGGTGACAACATGATCTGTTGAAATGTCAGATGGACGCTGTAGATTTTACCTTATTAACTGAAATGTAGCCTTTCTATTCCCTTGATGAACCTTTACCAGAGCAACCAAGTTGTCACTTTGCATCTTGTTTGTAAAGTGGAATTTAAATATCAATGATAATTCTAATTTAGATTTTAACCTTCAAGCTAAGGATTCAGCAGCAGCTAACAGACAGACAGAACCACTTCATGCACACTTGTGCATGTTGTTCAGTCAAGATTGAGTTGTTGAAATAAACACTTGTTGCTGCAGCTCATGGAGGGTTTTGTAGAGCATTTGTCTGTTTGGTTAAGCTCCAAGAGCAGGAGGAACTTTGGGTTCATTTGAGTCAGTTTGAGTGTTTTCAGATCCTTCGTTTTTCAAAATAAACTTGAAATTAATTGTGTGTTGGAACTGGGAAAAAAGGGTGACTAATCATGGATGAACTCTAAAATCAGTGATTAGCTCAATTAAAAATTTGAATGACAGCCCAAGAAAATACTCAAACATGCAACAAGTAAATACACAACATTCTGCTCTCATTGTGGTTTTTCTGTTCTCAGAGACAGTTCTGCTTTGACTTAATAAAAAATAAAGTATCTATCCCAGGCTGTGGTGCCCCTGGGGGTCATGTAAACTGTTTTTCAACACTCTCATCCATCTTCACCAACCCCCCAACCCTCCACCCCCTCCTCACTTTACTTAGTTGCAGCTCTCTGACACTGGTGATGGAGAGAGGTTACCTAATGGCCATGGTGCTGAAATGAAAGGGGAGGGGGGACCGTGTTAGTCCAGGTCAAACCAAAGGACACCTCTCCTGGGCGCCGGGGCTCGTTTCACTGGATGGGTTCTCCTAAAATAGAGAGGCGGTATTATTGTCAGACGGGGGGCTCCAGGGTGCGAACCCAACCTGTTTGCAGCCTTCTCGCCCAGACTGATAAATAATGCAGGGTCGAACCAGGCGAAGACGGGGCCGGGTTTAAGCACTCAAGAGAGCGGCCTAAATGTTGAAGTAAAGCGACGCGGGAGAAATGGATGACAGTCACTTACTCAGGTGGCAGATACTGCAGACTGGTAGGATGGATGCGTGGGAGTGTGATGAAGAGAGGCATTTTTTGACAGGTTTATTTTTGGTCCACTAAGCAGCGCTTCCTCCATTTACTTGACTGAGGATTTTTTCTTTCTTTTTATTCCCCGTTTTCCCGTCTTTACCCATGTTTCAGGTCTAATTCGCCCACCTAAAGGGGAGCCTAACCCCTCTGACTGCTTAACATGTCCCAAACCTCCTTCACACGCTTTTTTTTTCTTCTTCTCACACTGTCTTACAATGTTGTGGGTGTGTGTTTGTGTCTACATATGTGCGAGTGTTGAGCGCTTTGCACGGCCTGCCACCACTCTTGCAGGAGTGGCTCGATCGTGAGTAAAAGCGGTGGGATGTGGGTGTGTTTGTGTGTACACAGTGGGGTGGGAAAGTGTCGGTAATGTCGATCCTGTTTTCTTTGCGTGAGAAAGAAAAATAGCATGTACACAAGACCCAGAAGCTGCAGCAGGATCGGTGACTGGGAAAATGTGCGTTCAAGATTCATCCCTCTGAACTCTGATTAAATGTGTTTGCTTACTTAGAGGATGGCCTGGTGTGCTTTCACCAGGGCTGCCAATAAACTTTGACCACAGCGTGTTGAGCTTCAGCTGAATTCTTTACATCTTGTCTCTCCAGGTCAATAAAAACACAGAAGATGGCATTAGTGGAAAGTTTCCTTCATAGAATCTTTTACTTTGAATGCAGAAGCTCTAATGAGTCACTCCGACTAACGTCACCCGTAACATTAACGTTGTGATCCATTTTATTCAGTCTGCATTGCATCACCACATAAAAAAGTGCTTCCTTTTACTTTATGGTTTCTTCAATTGGACAAAATGTATTAACTGAATAATATTGCCTTATGTCATTTCTTTACACTTCATAATAAGTTTTAAAAGACATTTACAAATGGTGAAAAAGCATGATTATTTTCCCACTTTTTGGGTCCATTTGGATAAATTAATGGGACTGTGATTAATTGTGTTAAATCTACAGGTTTCTTGTAATTACTTTGGCAGCCCCACTTTTAGCAAAGCATTAAGTGTCTGGAGAATCTGAGTTTTTATTCTTCACACACTTAAAGACAGCTGTGAGCGCGTTTCGGGCCAAACATGGATTCAGAGGCCCCTGGACACTGGTGAGAGACTGTGTGATAGCGATCTGATTCAGATGAACTGCAGGCGTGCGGTGGGAAGGTCGGGTTATCTCCCGATCCCTGGTGGCAGCCTGCGAGGACACATATCACGGCATGACAGCCTGCTCCTACGGGTGCTCTCTCGCGCACACACAAGAGCTCCGCGGCACCCTCACTGACACAGCAGTGAACAGAACAGCGCCGGGCCTGGCCCCGCGCCGACATGCTTTATGGATGAGCATATTTGCTGAGGTCTCCCTCCACACTGCAGTGTCAGTAACCAGATGAAGACTGGCACGGCCCCCACATCCTGCCTTTCTCCTCCTACATATGGTTTTCACATATGTCCTGTTTTTCCAGTGTTTGGATTAGCCAGCCAAGGTCAGATGTAGGTCAGCCGTGGAAAGCTCGAGCACTCTGCGCTGTGCTCCTCCACTGCGGTGCCTGCTGTCGTGTACCCAACTAACCCTCCAGCTTTGAAGGCAAAGCTCAGGGGGGCTTTGTCTGAACTCGTATCGTATTTCTTTTTCTTGACCATCCAGCAGTTTGACACACGCTGGTGCACGCACATAAATACACAATATTGTGCGAGTGCGCACGCTGTTGCTCTCAGGCCCCCCGCCGCCCCTTCACCGCCCCGTCCCCGTAGATCTTCTTTTGACAGACATACGACCTTGACTTTCCCCCTCTGTGATGTTTAGAGAGAGGCTGGCTGCTCTTTGTTGCTGTCACTCTCTGAATGGATAGATGAATGTTTGGGTGGAGGCAGGCAGGCAGCGATGGACAGATGATAGAGCCATCAGCTTTTCATGGTTGGAGGAGGGCCTAGTGGCATGTGACATCACAGACGGCGCTCTCGCGGCCGCCAGAAGGAGACCAGCCCGTACGGTTTGATGTGCTGTTTATACGTTTGGTCTGGCGGCGGCACACTTTGGGTCAGGGAGGGAAGTGAGGCTCAAATAAGTCGTTAGAATGGGGTTTTTTTTTCCGACTGAGGTGGTCCTGGCCTCAAGTTCAAAGCCTCGCTGAGGAAATGCATCATTCATCAGGAGGAGGAGGAGGAAAGAAAAACACAGCTAAAGTTTCAGAAGTGTCTAATAATACCAGCAAGTCGTTCTTCACAGTTTGTGTAACCTCACCCGACAAAAAGCAAGTTGTGCCTTATAATGTGAAAAATTGAATTCCAATTAATCACAGTTGTGAAATTGTCAGTTTTTCCACCGTCTAACCAGCTTCGGTGGCAAATATCCGCAGTCGAGTGCTACCTGTTTATTTTTTTTGTCTGTTTTAACATTGTTTGACCCTTGGCTGTCGCTCCTGTCAATCATTCTTTTTTGTCAGTTTTCCCATTTTCTTGCTGCCACACTGACAAAAATAGCAACCGCTGATCTTTTCTGCACTCCCGTCTTTTTCCTCCAGATCCGCGTCGACGGTCCTCCTCACGGCGGCGTCCAGTATGAAACGATCTCGGTCATCAAGGACGGCAGCCCCATCCTCCGAGACATGGCCTTCTCGCTGGACCGCAACTACCTCTACGTCATGTCTGAGAGACAGGCAAGTGCTGGAGAGATGCAAGCTTGCACTTCTTTTGTTTCCAGTTCCACATGTTAGACCTGAACTGATGGCTATAATACGGCTGCACAGTACATCACAATATCGACATGCACAACACTCATAATCACAAAACACTGATTGGACTGTAATGGACTGTGTTCATATGAAGTTTGCATGCATGCTCTGTTTACTAATATTGGCATGTGTGGTGTGTTGTGAAAGATTTTTGCAAGTGCAGTGATGGAGAAGTGACTGTGACGTAAAAGGAAAATAAGGCAAAAATGAACTCATGACTGAGAGAAAAAGTATGTCTGGTAGTTTGAAGTCTGAAGCAGAAAATCAACAAACAATTAACGATATTTCAGTGTATGATCATTTATTACAAGTGTGTTTGTGTGTGAGAAGAAAGTGAGTTACAATGTCCTCAAGCTAGAATTGCACTTTAGTCATCACCGCATCGTTGCAGAGATGGGTTAGAAAATGAAGTGCTGCAATACGGCCTGAATACTTGTGACACTGCAAATACTTTGTGAGGCCTGAAACGCTACAGTAGATTTGATGTATCTGAGGATAAAGAAATGGTTTGAGGGCTACGATTTGAGCATGTTTGCTTCAGAGAAGGGGGTGCATGCAGTTGTTGCAGTCAATAGAAGAGCCTGTATCCAGCAAAAAGAATAGTTGTTTTTTACAGTATTTTCGCAGTTTGTCTGTTGCTTTTTTTCCAAATCCAGTTCAGTTCATAGATGTTTGATTCTTTAGAAAAGATCAAACTGTTTTCTCTTTCATACTTCCTCTCCTGCCTCCCTACATTGCTGTTGTCCGGATTACTGCGACCACTCGAGTGTGGTCACAGTTAGACTAAACCTTTGGCTCCAGTAGGAACATTTAAGATCTACTGTCCCCACATCTGGGCTCACATCATTAATGCTAATGAAATAATAAATTACATTATCAATAGGAATACATCTCACTCTGGTTGAGTTGGGATGAAGCTAAATTCGTCTCTATATCATATGTGTATCTTACAGCCCAACACACACTCCTCTTATTCTCACAACCATGTGTGTGCGTGCGTGTGCGTATCCAGAAATATCAGAGCGAGCGTGTGAATGCGTGTGCTCAAGCAAAAGGCCTGTAATGGTTCACCTCTCACCATCACCAAATCCACCGCCTACTGCTCACTATAAATAACCTGGGTGGCACAGCGGGAAGCATTCTGACAGCATTTGATAATGAAGGGAGAACAATGAGGGCAGGGACGGTGGAAGAAATGAGGAGACACGAAAGAGGAAGAAGTAGAAGAAGGGAGAGAAAAAAAGAGGGAGATGAAGGACACACTTGCTGGATGGTTTGCTCTCCGGCTGAAGCAGAGGACTCGTTGAAGAGTGATGAGGGAAGAATGGACAGCGAGTGGAGTGCATGACTTAGAGAGAGCAAAAAAGAAAAAAGGAGAAGCAGAGGAAAAAGAGACTGCAAGGTCATCCTTTCACACTCCTAATGAAGTGACACAGCATTACCGGGCCAGCTGGGAAGCAGCTGATAGCCATCGACGCAGCTGACGTACTAGGTAGGTAGACGGGGTGAGCGGAGGCGCCGGTGGAGGGGGGGTGGGGTGGGTTGGGGTGGGGACAAGGACAGAGCAGAGGTGAGGACGGAAAAATCAGAAGGAGACATGGTTGGGTAGAAACTGAGATGACGCGAGGAGGAGGAGGAGGAGGAGGAGGAGGAGGAGGAAGAGAAGTGACGGGAGAAGAGGAGCAGCTGCAGGGGAGCGTGGCAGCGCAGCAGCCCCAGAGACAGACAACGTGCGAGGCTGTCAGCGCGAGGTGATAGATTGCCATCCTCTCCCCTTATCTCTCCTTTTAACACACTCAACAACCGGCTCGCTCGTGGGTTAGGAACCACGGTGGGCGGATCTGGTGTGAAGGAGTTATTTAGACAATAGCGTCCACTGCGGAGAGACGGAGGGGGAAAAAAAAAAGAGGAGAAAAACAGATTTTTTTTTTTTTCTCCTGGCTGTAGTTACTTTTTTCGTCCTTGCTGCACATGACTAACACCTTCCCCGTGCTGTTTGTGTGATGCGGCTTCATTCCACTCTGAAACACAAAAACAAACGTCAGGCATTCGCTGTGAGAATAAACACAAGATGAAGTCGGGTCACTTCAGCCACAGGGACGGTTTTGTCTTGGGAAAAAAACATTTGAAATGTGTATATTTCATGCACAAACACAATCCTGGTGCACGTCATGTTCGAGGTGTCGAACTGGCGACTCTGGCATGACACCAGTTCCACAAGTGGCTGACAGTCTCAAACAGGACTAAATGCTTTTTTTCCCCCATATTTACCAAATCCTTTATTCCCACATTTTCCCACAGATGAAACGAGCGTTTGATGTTGAACTGCTCGTCATCTGAATGGGAGAACTTATGTTGCTGAATGTTATTAGTATTCAGCATGTCGACTCCTCTGTCTTTCTCTCCAGGGGTTGGGGAGGATTGGAAGTGTGCATGTGTGCGTGCGCGCGTGCACACACACACACACACACACACACACACACACACACACACACACACACACACACACACACACACA
>JAUESF010000050.1:5710368-5728248 GCA_032274765.1 Malacoctenus tetranemus
ACACACACACACACACACACACACACACACACACACACACACACACACACACACACACACACACACACACAGACTCGATACCCCCCCCCCTTCCCTGCTCATGCTTTCTGCCTCTCTCTCTCTGCTGGAATGGGTATTGTGTTCATGATCGATGTGCCTCATTCCAGTGACGTGGTAGCCTGGCTAACTCTCATTAAAAATGGAAAGGGTGTTAAGGAGCAGCCAGTGTGTGTGTGTGTGTGTGTGTCTGTGTGTGTGTGTCTGAGTGTGTGGCTGTACATGTTTAAAAGGAGGTGTAGGTGGCAGGAAGTCCCAGAGGTGCCAGCTGTTTACCGCGCGCCGCTCAAGGCTCCGAAGGTTAGGGAGGGAGTGGCGATGGGGTGGTGGATGTGGGGGTGTTCCTGAGGTCAAAGCCGGGGCTGTTGCCGTGACAACAGCTTGCAAAATAGCTACCTTTTGTTATTATCAGTGATGGTGTGATTCTTTTTTTCGTTGGTCTTTCCGTCGCTGTCTCTTTCTCTCAGCCTGTGGAGGCACATCTGTCGACAGAGGGTCCCGTCTGAACACGGAGCAGTGGGCCGTTTCCACTCCGTTCTGTCCTCCTCCTAACTGTATTTTTTTCCCCTTTCTCCTACTCCTCCGTCTTCTCTTCCAACTCTGCCTCTGTGCACCATCTATCACAGAGGTGCAGTGAGTACGGTTGGGTCTCTGGGCAGCAGGGCAGAAGAGCTGAAATGAAGCCACCATTCATTCTCAGACATCGAGGCCCTGGAACAGAGGAAAGCTCCTTTCTAACGCGCATATATCCCCAGGCTCCTTCGGGTGCTGGAGCCAAATGCCTGCATTGTAACATTGTAAAAAAAACAGAAAGAGAAGCAATTTACAGGTGGTCAGGAACAACACAAGGAAATTCTGTACGTGCTGAGGGATTTTTATTGGCTGGTTTTCCTTTAAATGCACAAATGAAAGGTTGATTTCAGACTTGAGATGCACAAACATCCTTCTTTTGTTCTCAAATTGCCTCCCTCATCTGTGATTCGGAAACATGTTGCAGTGAAGCCAAACACTGGGCTGACAGCTCATAACCATGAACAGATTAGCTTCCTTCAAAATACAAGCATTGAAGCCATTTTCCATGTTTGTTGCAGATACAAAACAGTGTATAAAGGTCCTTTTGGTGTTCATTTAATATTTGACCGAAGAACTAACAAAGCTCCCATTAATCGTTCCCCCAGCCCTATGGGGTCCCGGACCGTGGCATCACGACACATCACCACAAGCCACTAAAACCAACAACATCAATGCACCACTCTGTTCTTTACCGGACCATGATCACATTTATTGTTTAGTGTTTTGGTTACATGCTTTTTCCCTTCTCTGTTTCAGTTGTGCTCTACAGCACCGCCACCAGGCCTGGCATATACACGACACTGCTTCAAAAACACATTTCTTGACAGCTGTATTCTCTGACAGGTTTTTTTCCTTATGGTTTTTCAGACTCCTGTTTAATTTTGTGGACTCAGATGGTAAATTATTATGTGTTCTTTCAGAGAGGCTCTGATTGATATTCTAAACCTGGGCATTATTACTGCAGGCCAATACCCTGGTTATTTATTTCAGCATAATAAAAAAGAATAGCACTGCATTAGTGAAGCTTCAGCTCTAATAATGAAAGCTGGCGCCTATTCAGCGAGACACTCTCAAAGAGAGGAAGCTGTTTTAACCCTCGGCTGTCAGTCAGTCACCCAGGTTGCTCCAGTATGCGACTCTACTGTAGCCTTTCTGGCTGAATAACCCCCTGCTAAGGTCATTTTGAGCCGGAATTTTATTAGCATTCATTTTCCGAGGAGCTCCGTGCTCCGCGCCGGCTGCACTCAGGCCAGCTCGGGTCAGCTGTGGGTGTGAGTGTGTTCGCAGCAAACAAGAGAAAGTTGGAGGCACCATCGGATCACATGCAGAGTTTTCTTTGTCTGCCTGGAGAACACAGGAACAACAATCTACACATCCGTTATGGTGCGGTGCGTGTGTGCCTGCAAACACACACGCACACGCACACACACACACACACACACACACACACACACACATACACACACACACACACAAGTCCATACGCGCAGTGGGAGAAGGGGCTTCATTGTGCAGCCCTGCTGTGTTGAGTGACTGTAGCGTGTGCTGGGCAACAGCTGCTGTGATCCCCCCGCTAATCTCCCTCACCCCGGCCCCCTCACCTCCACTACTGGCCCATGCTGATCTAAACATCAATACCCTTACAGGGACACAGACACACAATATATACAGCACGCGAGAAAGAAAGAAAGAAAAAAAAAAAAAACAACACACTTTCAGCCTTTTTCTCGTTCTGACCTTTTTGTTGTCTTTCCTTACAGCACGCTCTTTCTTCCATAAAACCTGCTGTACCTTTCTGTGTTTCAGCCTGCACTGTATCAGCTGACAGCGCTCTGTGTCTGTCTGCCTTTAGACACTGCTCCATAAGGGAGATACCCCCCCCCGTTCTCCCGCCCCCCCTCTTCCCCCCTGCTCTGTTACTTTCCCCCCACTGACAGCTGTCTCTACACTGTAACCCTTTCATGGTGCTGGGCCTCTGTGAAAGTTACACTATAAAGTTTCAGGAGCATATTTTTGGAAGGATCTGGGGGCTTTTTTGGGTTAAGAGAGATCCAGACGCTTTCAGACACACACACACACACACACACGCATGCACGCACGCAGGCTGAGTCGCTGTTCCCTTCGCCAGCTCGTTCCTGGTGGGCTTGTTTGTCATCAGTTGCAGCTTCTGCTGCTGATGTGACCCCGTCTGCAGCTCATTACAGCATGCCACCTGTTTGTCCTAAAGCTAGGCACGATGCACACACAAACAGAGTTTGTCGAGATGACGGGGAGGGGGGGGGGGGTTAATCTGACGGGTTTGTTCAGGGTGGAACCGCCACACAGACTGTCAACTTCCCACCATGTCAATTGCTTTCTTTGTCCTCGGGGTCCGTCTCTCACTGTTGCTGCAGGCTGTAGGACCAGCCAGACAGGTGGACGGTTATTGAGCTCTTGAGGAGCGGAGACAAAACAAAGATGAAACGGGGAGGCTGGGACACATGTAGCTCACGGTCTTTGACAGGTTTGCCCTCTAAAATTACATTTCAGATGAATTCTGCTGTCAGCTGTTTCTAAAAGTCTTTTTATTCGGGTAAAGATGGCCCAGGCAGGTGTTCTTTGTGTCCTGGCAAACCTGGAAAATTTTCCTGTTCCGTGAAAACGAGGAAAAAAGCCTAATGACCCAGACAGAAATTGGGGGCTTTTAATACATTTCTAACAAACTCATTATCAATTCCAACTGCTTAAATTGTAAGTACAAATGAACTTGGTTTTGCTGACTCAGCATGACAACTGAAATGTGATGGAGAAGCCTGTGTTGTCGCAGGTTTAGCTTAGTGTGGTTGTAGCTCCTTAATTTTCAAAGAAAGCTTTCAAAGTCCTCACAGGTAACTTAGAGCACTGATAGTGTATTTGCCAAATATGCCAAATTGAAGATTATCTCACATCATCTTATAGAGGATTTGGTAAAATCTCACCCCAGTGTTTTCTGCAAATCTTGCCGCCCTGCGAATGTTGCTCTCTGAGAGCATCAAGGTTGAGTCATCCATAGGTTTCTATAATTGTGTGTTTGAGGTTGTGTGTCTCTCTCTGTCTTGTGACAAACTGACGACCTGTCCAGGGTGGATCCTGCCTTTGCTGGATGGCAGCTGGTCCTCTGAATAGTGTTTAGGGTTAGAGGGGCTCCTTCTGCACGGACTCATCAGTGAGCAGTGACTCATTGTGATTTATCTCCTTAAAATCTGTTTCATCAGGTGAAACATGCATGTGAGCACTTTTGATGGACACCCGGTTCCTTTTTTCTTTTTTTCTTCCTCGCTGACAGTAATTCCAGCTTGTGGTGCTAACAGCAATTAATATCACCCAATTGTGGGTGATATGCACAGGGTCAGAAAAACACTTAAAAGGTGTTATTTGCAGCCTTCATTCACTCCCACACATTCGCCAGAGGAGCCACTTATGAGGCATTGATCTGAGCCTGAGGTTTGCAGCTGAACGGGGCACACACTATCAGAGTGTGCTGTCATTATCCAACAAGGCAGTCGCCAGAAAATTGAAAGACAAGCAGGACAGAAAATTAATCCATGTCAGACTCTCATTTATTCACTTCTACCGCCCTCTTCTTCTCTACGCCTCAAGCCATGCTGCGGTGCAGCAGGAGTGTTTCTGCTGTTCTTTGTGTGTGCGCGTGTGTGTGTTTGTCTGTGTACGTTCACTCCTGCTGACACAGTCAGATGCAGGCGTGAGTAGGACAGTCCCACGGGACACTTAAAGACACCTACACACACTGACCCATGGATCGTTGTGCACAACAAACAGTCCAATCTCTATGAGTGAGCAGAAGCTGGTGTGATGGGCAGAGAGAAACAGACTGATGAAAACACACACACACGCACACACACATCCATGTACACAAACTGACCGAATGTATGCAGCTGAAAATACACCCAGCCTGTGGCTCACACAACAACTCAGCTGACTCACTTTGTCTGTATTCAGGCTCCTCAGATATGTGTTTGGTGCTGGCTATTCTATAGTGTGCTGAGATTATATACCGCATTTGTATTTTTAACCGTGTAGCATGGAACACATGAGGTAATACAGCAAGATGTCATTTTTCAAAGGACTGTAGCCCAGCACATTGTTTTCTGTCTGTCTGTCCAGGAAGTCCAGCGTACAAACAAAACTTATTGAAATTACTGCTAATTATGTACAGAGTGTGACCTTAGAGTTCACTGAGTGAGTCTCATTTTTAATATGCGACAGTCGCTCCCCCCTTCACATATTTCATTGGATATTTATTGTATTTATGTATTTATTCATTTATTCTTTCAGTCTGCTGCTGATTTAGCTTTAATCACTGTGTCGCAATCACACCCTGATAGGGCCGTTTTTCACATAAACTCATTTCTGTTGAAACTGGCTGTTTAAAACATGTCCAACAAATACAAGCGACTTTTAATACGACAGCAAAACGTGTCTCTCTGTTCTTGAGCCAAACCCTACATAGACCACTCATTTTCTGTCCTCTCTCTCTTTTTAATAAACTTGGCCCTGACACGCGTTCTTGACACATGCCGCCTCCTGGAGTTGAACACGCGTCTGTCACTCCTCCACCATGTGTAGGTGTGTTTGTACAGGCTCTACCTTGGAGGACAGATGCCCTGGTGTAACGGACAAAAGCCCATTGATGGCAGAGAAACGGCTCTCTGCAGCCAACTGACTCCAGCTGGTCACAGCTGTTTTTATGGCAGACAGTTGCCTCTGCAGTTGACATCATCAGACATTAGCTTGCAGGGAAAGTGGGAGGAGTGCACCCAAAACATTGGCAAGCGCATTTTTGTGTTGATTTTATGTTATGATAACACTTCATAACTGTTCTATTTTAAATGCATCCATAGAAAGCCTTTTTTTCTCTTCCTTTGTTTACTATTAAGACTCATTGCTATTTTCTCACAGTCCCAAATCACATACAAACTTAACTCTTCCACGTTTTTTTATCTGAAGTTTCTTTGTAAAAAAAACCTTTTCAATTGTCTTTGCAGGTTACCCAAGTTCCCATTGAGTCTTGTGAGCAGTACGGGACGTGTGGAGAGTGTCTGAGCTCCGGGGACCCTCACTGCGGCTGGTGTGTCCTGCATAACGTGTGAGTATCCCTCGGTCACGGCCATGTCAGTTTCAAAACTGTTGTCCCCCAGACAAAGACAGCCCTCCAATTTCTCTGTATTGCGGCCATCAGATGAAATTCAATACCATCAGAGGAATTTGTCAGATTCTTGCTGAAACCACAAGATTTGCTGCCAACATCTTTAAAACAAAGAAAAGACACTATTAATATTTTCTGTGTGACATGTTAAATTCATTGCTCCATTTTTTTTTTTTTAACTTTTTAATCTTTGATGATGCTGGTCTACATCTGGTGCAGCTGTTAAAATTAGGGGCATTCAGACGAAGCGTAGAAACCTTGAGTGACACCTGCTGGAGGGGAATGCTTACTGCAGCTGGAATGACAAGGGAAGTCAGACAGGAGAGAAAACCGAAAATAACAGGACACACTCGAGGAAGATTGTATATTTTATATTGAATGTGAAGCATTCAGTTCAGCATCCAAGTGAATGGAACTGACACGACTGAATTTGCATGAATTAATGGAGAGAGTTCTCATGAGACGGACGATGAATACAAGATGACCCTAACAAAAAAAAAAAACGCTGGAACACAGTTTGCTCTGTCTCCCGCTTTGTTTCTTAAGTACACACTTTCTGTCATCAGTCTGAGCTTTTCTCAGCTGCTGTGTCTTGAATTCCCCACTTACGGCCCCCTCCTAAATGCAGACCCCCTCTCTCTATAGGTATAGCCGAATATTTGTGTGTGTCAAAGCACTGCTGCAATCATCATTATCGTGATGGCAGCCCCGGCAAAGTGCACTTAAAGTAATTTACATCACTCCAAAGCTGGGACAGGACAAATAATTGCCTAGCGACAAGGTAATTCAGCATGTGCTTGCATAGGAGCGGGAGGGGCCGGCTGGAGCCCTTGTATTTTCTGCAGCCTTCGGCGTGCCTTCACACAGGGATCATTTACCACAACATAAGCCCCCGTGCTTGGCTGTTAATCATATGCCTTTGTGTAGGTGTGGTGGGGAACGGGATAACTCAGGTTGGTCGGATTGTGGATCCACAGCATGGAGGAGGTGTTGATGCTAAATGGTGAATGTGGCTTCAGGATCCATTATGGTAAAAGCAGCTGTGACAAGCTAACAGCTGTTTGGTGTGTTAATGCTCTCGCAAGTGTGAGTGTGTGCGTGTGTCTGCGCGTGTGTGTGCTCGTGTGCCTGCATTTTTTATCCCCATGCACAAACACTTGCGTGGCCCGCTGTACTGTACAATGGGAAGAAAAGGTCAGCACCCTGATTTACGTACGGTCAGCCATCTGCTCGCTATACACCACGGACCCCTCGTGCCACCTGTCTCAGATCCTAATCCCCCTTTTCTCTGTGGTGACCCCGCGACGAGTGTGGCAGGGACCCCTGTCAGCTCCGCCCGGGTCACTGCGGAGAGGAAAGAAAAGTTACTGGAAGAACAGTTCGCCTGTCCCGTCGCGGAACTCGCAGGCCTCCATCTGGCACCAGCAGATACTCCTCTGGATGTGTTTTATGCTCAGTTTGATAGATAGTGCAAATGAAGGAAAACATACACAGAGAAATGTATTTAAAAGATACATTTGAAGAACGCAAAAGGGGCTCAAAGAAGGATTATTTTATATATACTAGGAGTGCCACAAGATTAACCCTATTTAATTAGGCCCAAAACAACAGTTAATATAAGCATATCGATCAATCAGTGAAGTATGATTGTCTGAGGAAGGCCAAAGGTCAATTTGTTGCTCAAAATACGCCTTTATGGCACAGCTGGCCACATTTTTCAAACTAAATGTAAAAGGACTCCAAGAGCACGCTGCTTCATCAAAATCTCATGCATTCGAATGTGGCTGAGCTAAACCACCAGTGATGACAAAGTTTCAATCAGACTTGCATTAGGATCAGGAGACGTGTGTGTTCTCGATATGAGCTTGGACAGCAGAGAAGCAACATCGGCGAGTTACGACCCGAGACTGACGGGAGCATCCATCATCCGTCAAATGCTGCTGCAGATCAGCAGCTGCACCCTCCTGCTGAAGAGCGCCACTCGTCTTGCTCGCCCGAAATTACATTCCCCGCCAGCGCCGCCATCCGCAGCTGCGTTCCCCGCCACTTCTCGCCGCTCCCCCGTTCCCTCCGTTTCTCCAATCCTCCATCCCTAAGCCATTGTTGACTTTATAAAATTATCTTTCCCCCTCTTTCCCATGTTTGCGCCTCCCCTCGCTCCCCCTCGCAGCTAAGCTCCCGTCTAAACTACGCCGCTCATCTCATCTCCTCTCAGCTCAGCGCGGCTCACTCTTGCGCCGTCTCCCATTTAGACTCACCCCACCTTCCCACAGCCCCCACCCGCGCCCGCTGGAATCAGCTCCTCCACACTCCAGAGATGGTTGGCTTGCCACACATAAACACCCATCGCTTTGATCACCCTCCTCCTTCCTTCTGCAGCTGCCATCCACTATATCCATCCTCTCTCTGCTCTCCTCCAAACACTGCATCCCTCTGCTCTTTTCTTTGTGTTTGTGTGTGTTGAAGTGCCGCATTCTGAGGTGGCTAATTAGGAACATGGAAGGACATTAGTTTAGCTTGCAATGATGATGAGGAGAGACTGTTGCAAGGGGCTGGGGGTTGGAGGGGGGGTGAGCTGAGGGAGCGAGCTGACCAGGAGTGGCGTCTTTCTGTTTTCTTTCTTCCTCCTCTGATTCAGGGTGGTATGAGCCTCTAAAGTCCTTTAATTACCAGCAGCTGTTAGGCATCCACTGAATGCATGAAAACTGGTAGAGGAGGGGGGGCGGGGAGGCAGGGGAGAGAGAGGACACGATGGAGGGAGTGTTTGATGCTGCACACTCATGGGCCCACAAAACCGAGCAGCATTTTGATTGCGGCTCAAAGGGAGCTCATCATCTCGAGCGCTCTTCACTTGCAGTCCTTGTGAATGGGTAGTTCAGCCTCCGTCTGACCACAATCCAAAAAACATGGAGTTTTGGTGATTCCTTTTCCTTTACACCCTCTCTCTCTCTCTCTCTCTCTCTCTCTCTCTCTCTCTCTCTCTCTCTCTCTCTTTCCATCTCCCTCTCTCCCTCCTTCAGCCTGCATCCCGTAGCTGTTAGATTAGCTCTCTCTAATCATGCCCAAAAGGAGCTTTTCCATCTCCAAATGTCCCACATCACTCTGTTCTCTCTCCATCCTCTCAGCTCGCTCACACATTCCAGGAGAGGACGAGCGCTTGTGTTAAGATTTGTCGGGATTAGTTGCAAGTTGGACTCTTGTGCAGGAGCCGTCCACGACCAAGGTCAGCGGCGAGCCAGCAAGCTGGAGCCCTGCCGCTTTAGTCTCATTTGAAGGATGTAATGAACAATAATTGGATATTGTAATGTAAATTGTGCAGAAGAAATGTGTGATCTGTGCGTGTTGGAGAGCAGCGCTGCTTTCTAGTGAGCGCCGACAGCTCAGGGCTATTGGTGTAGCAGGACCCAGCAGAGAGTGAATCAGCATCGGATTGCTGCTCTGAGCAGGATAACAGACTCCACCGTGATCGTTTAGTGTTCTCCTTTCAGGGTGCGCGTGACATAACTGCTCAGATCTGTTCCAGAAACAACTTACAATCAGTCTTGCACGCTAAAACCTCTGCGCTGATATGTGCTGCTGCAAATGGTCCGAAAATTTGAACTTGCGTGTGTTGGTCCTCCGCGTGCAATTTTTTTGGGGTCAATTTTTTTGGGGTCACACACCCACTCCGCAGGACACGCACAGATCACCTGTGCCAGACATTTGTCAGGCTAACAATACAATCTTTTTCATGACATTCCAGATGAAGGGTCAAAGTTACAGCAGTTCTTAAACTAAGTGGTTCCTTTCAGTTGCTTTAGTCCGTGGACTTGCAGCTCGTTCTCATTGAAATTATTTATCTCTCCCATTAAAATTTTACACTCAAATTGCATTTTTATGACTACAACTTGTTACTGGAGGCTGTTTGTTTATGTGCCAGCCTCTGTGTTACTAATGATGTCAAACAACAGCCATAAAGCCCTCCTTTAATCTACCAGCAGTAACAACGATTAGCCTAGCTGCGAAAATGGCCGCTCCAGTCCGTTGTGAATGTGCGCACTGCGCGTCTAATGGCCAACTCATCAACTGCAGCATGGGCAAGCAATCTGATTGGACGCTGAATCCATCTCTTCAATTGTACCCTAATGAGGTATCGATCTCAAACATGCAGAGCTATCATTATTTCTATAGATTAGCGCATGGGGCTAACGCGGGTTAGCTGCATGCGGAAATTCTGGCAGGCAACATATATTGTAGTTAATGAGCTCATGTTCCTTCCACGTCCATACTGCTCACTTCTACGCAGTTGTGTTGCTGTTTGAGCCGCTTCCATCTCTGCTTTCGTTCCTCCTCCCATCCCGTTTCTGCCTCCCTCTGTGTGCTCAGCCCACATGAGTGAAGCTATAGCTCGATGCAGAGCACTGAGCACCGGTCGCTTTGTGAATCATTCCTTCTCACCACACTGTTACTTCAAACTCGTGCTGACATTCTGCATGCACATTCGGTATGTGTGACCACTCAGGAGAGAAAGGAGCACGCTATATTACACGCAATGTGCTATTCGAGTCGAAGTCCTTGTACTTTTGTTCGGTTTTATTCATGTATTCCCCTGTACAATTTACGCCACTCTTTATTTTTTTCCCTTTTCACTCAATCGTTTGCAATCTGAAGTCACCAATTGACCTCGAGCATGTTTATGAATGCCACACATGCACAAAAGCAATATGGAAATCCCTCAGAGAAAGGTGCCACCCAGATTCAAACCTGGGACCTTCATGCTGTGAGGTGAGAGTGCCAGCTGTATCAGTTGGTGTGTGAGTGAATTCCTGAATACAAATCACTATATGAAGGGCTTTTGGACGACTGAATGAGAGGGATAATCGTGAAATTTCATCTGCTGTTTGTGGTGTTTGTGCTTTGAATGTGAATAATGGACATAAATTCACTGAATTGGTCTCTAAACAAAGTTTAAAGAAAAAAGTGGGCAGTCACAGGAGAAAAAAAGAACTTTAACCCATTTGTTGTCGACATTTTTCTTTGTGGTTTGCGCCTCCATTATTTATTTAAAAGTCTGTTCACTATGTTTGGATTGAACTCTGGTTTCGTCTCTCTGGCCTGAATCACAACCATTATAGTAGTCCAAAGTTCATTCAGTTACTTTTCGGAGAGCTTCGGGATCTGACCAAGCAGGAAATGACTGGCTGTGTTCATACTATAATCGGGCATCACTGTGAGACTGGCTGTGAACTGTGTTGCTCGTTTTGAACCCGTACATGAACTCTTGACTTCAAACAGCCCAGAAAGACTGCAGGAGTTTAACCTCTCTCTGGTGGGTGTGCAGTTGAAACCCACCATTTTTTCCCTTATTGTTTATTCCTTCCTCACTTCCACTTGTGGTCTGAATTTAAATGGGTAATTTTCACACTTAAAGGATGCAGCAGTAGGACAGCAAATGCTCACTCTGTACAAAGACAAAAATACTGAAGGAGGGAGTGTGTGTGGGTGTGTGGCTGCAGCTGTGTGTGTTAGTGCGAGCAGCCCTGCACATCACTGCTCGCCTAATAATTCCAGTTTCCATGCAGGGGAGCCGGAGTCCCAGTGCAGTCAGCCTTCATACGTACATGTTTACATTAACATGTGTTTCTAAAGAAATGCCGTGTCCCCCGCCTGGAGCTCCGTTCAACCAAATCAAATCACGCCACTGATTCTTCCACATAAATGTCTCACCACTTAGAACTAGTAAAGCTTTGTTAGGCACATCAAATATTCAATATACATCTAGTTCATCCTCACAGTACATTTCCTGCGTCTTCCCACCAGGCGTCTTCTGCTGGTTTCCCTTTTTTTCCACTGCCACAGCATCTCTGTGATGCTCCTTTCTCTCTCTCTCTCTCTCTCTCTCTCTCTCTCTCTCTCTCTCTCTCTCTCTCTCTCTCTCTCTCTCTCTCTCTCTCTCCTTCTCTGTGTGGCATTTTGTGGTCTGGCTCCTGGGATGGAAAGAAGGTGATTTTTAAAATGGCTCTCCCTCTGTTCTCCCCCTCCTGTTTTTTAAACACGGTGCTCACAGCGAGAGCTGCAATCACACAGGCTTTCACACTTTCACCGAAGTCCTCAGATGTCATAAGGAAAGGGGAGGAGGGCTGGCAGAAACACAAATCTCTCTCTGCTTTGCTCTGCCGTGAGGGCTGGGACATGCATGCAAGTGTGTGTGTCTGTGGAGGTGTGTATAAATGTGTGAAAGATTAAGTGCAAGGGACTGTTTGTTGTAAGTGTCATAGAGCTGCAATTTGTTTGTGACCGCAAGTCCCTGCCAGGGTGAGGTTTCTCTCTGTGTGAATGGTCGCGTGTGCTCGTATGTCCATGTGTCAGTCAAAGCTGGGCAGAGAAGACACGACAGTGTAATTTCCTGTCTGGGGCCCTCGGTGGAAATGGACACTGGAGCCTGGTCTCTGCTGCGTCACCCCTCCTCACTGTACGACGCGCAGACGCACAACCCTGGAAATGAAAGTGTGCATTAGACGTGGCGCGCCGCCTTCGATTCCATACGTCTGTGCCTCGGCTTCACTTGCACTTTACAGCTCCGGCTTCAACACTGCAGCCCACACAGACTGACATGCGAGTAAACACCACGCGCCACCTTCTCTTGTGTGTGTGTGTGTGCGTGTGTGTGTGTGTGTGTGTGTGTGTTTGTGTTTGCAACTCACCTTACGTTGGCTGCATGAAATGTAACTGACACGCGCGGTTGTTTATATTGTACTGCCGGGTTGTAGATGCAGGGGAGAGGACGAGCCGAGCAGCTTCAGCACCACGGACAGAGCCCAGAGAGTTTGCAGATGGACTGCCTGTTGCTTTGGTTTGAGGGTGAACTATTGAAATGTCTATTTCAATATACCAATCAGTGGCTACATATGGTTTCAGCCCCAATTTTGCTACCAAAAGCGCCCTGACCTGTCGCTTTGCACGACCATAGACCTCATCAGGTGTGCTGTGGTCTCTGGCAATAAGATGTTTATTGCAGATGCTTCAAGCCCAGGAAAAGTGAGAGAGGATTACCATGACAAAGACTTGTTTGTCCGACACATGACAAATAGATCTGCAGTCTAGGCTGTTCCCAGTTGTCCTATTTTCCTTCCTTGGACCACTTTTTAAAGATCTGGCCCACGACAGAGTCCGAACACCCGACATGATCTACAGTTTGGGAAACGCTTGGACTGAGGTGCTGTCACATTTCTCTGAATCTTTGCACTTGTCCAGGTTTTTTTTTCAACACCTTGACTTCAAACTGCCAAAAGTTCATTCACTGCCAGATAATCACTGTTCTTTACTTCAGCTGTCAGTTGTAATAATCCACAACCCATTTTCGAGCTGCATTTGTGCAAACATGGAGCGTTGTGTTCGAATGCACATCTGTTTGGGAAGCCGAGCGCCGGTGGAGCTGTTGAGTGGCAGGCCGGGGCCAGACAGGAGGATAAGGGGGATGCAGGAAAGCAGGTCAGCGGGGGGAATATGAGGAAGGCAGGATTGTAGTCCACACTCGGTGGCATGCACTTCAGCTAATGAGAGAGCCAAGGGGTCAGCGTCTAACTACACAGAGATAATAGCCATCTCCTGAAACCATGGCAACAGCAGCCATCCTGCACGCTTCCTACCCTCGCTGCATCACCCCCACCTCACTCCCCTGTCTTACTTCGCCCCTCCAAAATGATTTTTTTTTTAGGTGAATCAATGCAGAGCTTTTTGTCTGTTAATGACCGCCGAGGTTTTTCTTTTTTTTTTTTGCATTTACCACTCAGAGACATGCATAAAGATCGTGCCGCCGCCCCCACCTGAAAGCAAATTAGGTATCATTTTCTGCTGTCATTGTGAATTGAAGAGAAGCGCCAAATAGCATGCTGAGTAACACCTTACCTAAGAAATGTCTGCTAATTTCAGCCTGCGAAAGTGTGACACTGAAGGCGTGCAAATAGAGGAGAAACAGTGGGAGAGAAATGGGAAATAGTAACAGAAAAAGAGTGAAATCAAGACGTAAGAGAGGAAAAAATGCCACAATTAAAAGTGCGGGAACACATTTGTCAAAGTAGGGGAAAGGAAACACAGGTGCTTCTCCCAGTGGGAGATTCACACCACTACACTAATTCTACACTTTTGTGCTCTCTTGAAAACCCCATGAGAGGACTGTGAATTTGAGTGTTTGTATGTGTGTGTGGGATAAAACCTCAGTGTGCCTGTTCATGTGAGTCTGCTGGATGTAGCTTGAACTTCTGACAACATAATTACACACAGGGAGGCTGTGGATGAAGATGTTTCACAGACTGACTGGATGTGAGAGCATGTGGTTAGGAAGCATGATGCTGATGCGCGCACACACACACACGCACGCACACACACACACACACACACACACACACACACACACACACACACACACACACTCACACACACAGTGTGAGCAGCCAGAGAATGGGCTAAGTGTGTAGTGGCATCAGCACCATGGACAGAGGCTGACCCGTCAGAGTCCAATTAGAGCCGCTGTGACCAGCCAGCCAGTTCGCCAGACTCTTAAGATTTGCTGGGTTGAGCGAGGATAGGCAACCTTTGGTGTAATGGTGTGCTGGGAACACACAGCTCTAATAAGAAGCACTAGGTTTTTTTAATGAGGGATGTGGCGGCGTCCTGGGGTACTCCATGCACTGTCTGACCATTAAGATCTCTTATGAGTGAGCGCCTTGTAATTTGCACTAGTTAGGTGTCCAAAGTTATGCAGCGATTGAGGAGTGTATCGCAGGCTGTGTGGTGATTTGTACTGCAGCTTCTTGGCTTGCTGCAGCAGTTTATTAAATTATCCAGCGGTGGCAGTGGCTCCACAGCTGCACCCGTAGGGGCTGAAAGGGCCCTGGAGCTTTGCCTGCTTCCACAGTGTCACACAAAACCACAATAAGACATTTTTCTAGGAAGGTCAGACTTGTGAAAATGCCGTGCGCTTTTATTTTGAAGGCCTCTGCTTTTGTATGCTGGTGAGAGCAGATGTGTCCACATGTGTTTGGCTTCACTGTAGTGGAAAGTCAAATCAAAGGTTGAACTCTCGTTTCATTTCTTCACGGTAATGAGAGGGAGGGAACCCTTCCTCTCAAGGACCGAAGATCTCCAGGACAAAGAGTGAGTGCTCGTGTCTGCATGTTGAAGAAGCTGAGAGCTGCAGGAAGCACAAGTGCCTCAAGTGCAAGAATTGATGTGTCTTGGAATCTCAGAGCATCAGAACAAACTGCAGGATCGTCGGAATGAGATTTTTCAGGCCTTTCTGAAGAAGAGAGAGAGAAGAGAAATGAACATGGATTTACCAGAAAGACGGACAGGAGTGAGGCCAAAGGCTCGATGGAGTGACCTCGCAGAGAGTATGCAGAGGATGGGGGGCAGCGAGGGAAGATGCTCTCGGCTGAGAAAAACAGGCTCTTTTTTTTTCTAAACTGATGGAACAAAACTACAAAAGCCTTGCAAATGATGCTACAATACGCCATCTGTTTTGCCAAATTAGTGGAGAAAAACTGTCTGGTGAAAAGAAGCATCGCCAGACTCGAGAGCGTTCCGGTCCTTGATCGAAGCAAAACAAACAAATCTGCATTTTTATTAGACTGACAGCATGAAAATTCGAGCAAAAAGAAGCTTTACACATCTCACTGAAATGACTATTAGTGACCAAAGCAGATGTCCTAATGCAGGAACGAGTGATGAAACGCTGCACGACGCGCGCCTCTATCAGTAATAATCGCCGTTTCCTGTCTTGCAAAGTGTTGCATCCAAACACGGGTAATCATTCCTGTCACAAAAGTGTGCTATCAACATCACGTCGAGGAGACGGTGACAGCGTTATTTCCACCCTGCAGCGCTGCTGCTGGATATTTATTTGATTCCCGCTGCAATATTTCTCAGATAATGTTTGTTTCGGAGTGCTTTTTGTCACTTAACTCTCATATTTTCCCACCAATTGCTCCTGTTTCCGAGTGGAGCTTTAATTTCTGTCACAATTTGTCTTCTGTTCTCCCACTTAAACTTGAGATTTTTTTATCGCCACATTCAATCAAACATGCTTGTTCGTATCCCTCTGGAAAGTTTGATTATCGTACCCTCTCTTTACTTTTCAATGACAATATGTCTTCCCCTGTTGTATCTGCCACCAGCTCCTCTTTTAACTTTTACCTCTTTTTCTGTAACTTATTAATCAGACTGTAGAATAGTCTACAAACTATGATTCGTTAGCGATCCTATTGGTATGTCACACACTCCTTGGTACTGGGTTGGTGATGAGGCCTAGTTTTGTGTTGGAGTTTTGTTTAGTCAAGTAATTAATTCGCTTAATAGGTTCCTTTTTTGTGTAAATGGGGGACACTTTTGAACGCTCCATAGACTTCAATTCTTATCATATTCTTTTGATATGCTCGAATGCAAATGGCTGGATCACACAACTGTTGCCATCATACTGTGCTGAGCAAACAACCTATCATCGTCTGTTTGGTGATGCTTTTGTCTTTCCAGCTCTTCTGTGTTTGCAACGACCTAACTGAGTCACTTCCATCTCTCTCTTCCTGCTCCTCTTCTCCTCCCCAGATGCTCTCAGAGGAACCGATGTGAACGTGCCGATGAGCCGTACCGTTTCGCCGCTTCCCTCAACCAGTGTGTGAAGGCCACCGTGTACCCAGACAGCATTGCAGTGTCGGAGCCCAGCGTACCGGTAAGTTTACACACCAGCTCGCGTGCACGCGCAAATTACCTGCAGACTCAATCACCACAATGTGAAATTAGCTCCCATCTGCATATTTTCTACCCACATAACAGAGATGGAAGATTTGAAATGATCCCACTTTTCAGTGCACCTAGGCTTGATTGTGCTTGATGCATAAACATTAGATGCGGAGGTTCATAAGAGCTTTATGTGGGCGTTTCAGCGTGCATATGCTCAGTTGTTACAGAGCAGTCAATATGTGTGCCAAGACATGTTTGTGTGGGTGGCGTGTGTAGGTGTTAAAGTTTTCCAAGTGCAGCTGTGCACAGTTCAGTGTTTTCCACACGAGCTGAGTGAAAGCAGACAAAGATCATGCGTGCAAAGCTCTGCCTGTCCAAGTGCCAGTCGATGCCGTCCATGCACATTCACTGGTGCAGACTTCGCCTATAAAATAAAAGTTGGGATCGTAAAATCCACATTTTAAACCCAATCAGACTGACTTTCTTATGAGATGTCAGATTCACTTATATCCACCTGTAGACGCACAACACAGTTGATGCATTGAGACATTGATGCCGGCTGAAATGTGAAGCTTTCAACATGTAAGAGTTGCTGCATTAAAGATTTCTCTATTGATTTCCCGGCACTTTAATCTGAAGAACCAACCAAAGGCGGCTAAGATACTGAGATAAGTTCACAACAGCCTATATTCAAAGAGAACACACGGTTTTCAGAAGCTCTTTTAATCTGACTGGTTAAACCCAAAAAAAAAAAAATGGTTTGCTCAAATGTGCCAGTTTTGACTCACCCACGCTGCATGATATCTCACCCTCAAGCTTGCCCTCAGCAGACCTTGCTTTGTTGTTTGCTTTGCAAGCAGCAGTTCACTACACTTGCAGTTGTTTCCATATCAGTTGTGGCAGCAGCACAAAATGTCAATAATGAACTGAAATCTACCCACACATTAGTTTTTTATAATCATTGTAATAAGAGAAGCTGAAGCATTAATCGTGTTATTATTATTATAGTGGTATTAATGACTTTATTGTTATTTTAATATACCGTGAAATATGTTTATTACATGTCTCTCTTTCGCATAAAAAGGCAGCAGTCACATCTTTCAAAGCCATTTACAAAATCCTCACGCTACTGTGACCACACACCCTTCACATGGGCAGAGGGGCAGGTGAGACAGCAGAGAAAAACAACCACCCGTGCCAGAAGTCTGATAGGAATGTGTGTTAAGTGCTTCCCAAACCGCAAATAACCTCCTCAGCCAACATTATTCGCTTCACACTCAAAGCTGACTTTGTGCGACGACCTCTTTTTGTGCGAATTTGTGGCACAAGCAACATTTGAGTGTTTATCT
>JAUESF010000050.1:5734871-5747166 GCA_032274765.1 Malacoctenus tetranemus
ACACACACACACACACACACACACACACACACACACACACACACACACACACACACACACACACACACGCAAAGACACACACACGTGTGTGTGTGAGCCAACACATCTTCTCCTGTCCCCACCCCCCACCCCCCCTCCCTATCTCGCTCTCATCCCCTCACTCCGTTTCCTTCTGCCTGCATCTTGCTCTGTGTTCCAGCTCTGTGTCAGCCTCGGGGCATGTCTTCAGAAAGACAGCCATCTAAGCTCTTCTATTTCCGAAATGCCGCTCCTCATTCCGAGCGCTTGTTCTCCGCGGTAGCAATTAACACTCTGTTATCCCCGGAGTTACTGAGCTTAGCATGTCTTACAGTGACACAAGATCGCTCCGACCACATCAGTCCTGATGAAAGGTAGAAAACGCACTGCTGGAAATGCACTTGTGCGTTTATGCTCCTTGGAAGCTACGCCTTTAATTTTAATTGTATATATTAGTCATGGTTGATCTTATGGTGTGAAAAGTTATCAATTTTTCTTCATGTAAGTGGAGACTTTGCAGGTAACATGTAATGTACTCATTTTTTTGACTTATAAGTCAATCTGTGGACCCCCTATATAATCTTTAATTGACCAGACCATTAAAGTGAAGCCAAACACCCACCCTTATAAACATACAGAAGCAGGAACCTTCAAAATAAAAGCCCTTCAGAGTTAGGCACCTTTCAGCTTTTCAGCTCACCAAAGTAAATTCTTTTTTTAACTGTTTTCCTACTTGGTTCATTTATTATCACACAACAGAACCTCCTCCTTTTGTTTTGCTGGTGACACACACACCAACTGACACCGCCTTCACTCCCAGCCCTTCTTTCTTTGTTGACGCCTGCTGGCTCTCTGCCTCGTTATTCTCCCCTCCAGGACTGTCCCCAGCTGGTGCGCTCCGAGGAGATTCTCATCCCGGCGGGGGAGGTGAAGCCCATAACCCTCAAGGCCAAGAACCTGCCGCAGCCCCAGTCTGGCCAGCGGGGCTACGAGTGCGTCCTCAACATCCAGGGGGTCAGCCACCGAGTCACCGCGCTGCGCTTCAACAGCTCCAGCGTCCAGTGCCAGAACAGCTCGGTAGGTTGGGAGGACCCCTGGCCGTGGGTTCGGCCCGAGTAATTAGACGGGAGAATGGTGCGGCGTGACCTGCAGCCAAGCACGCTCTGACTTCTGATGCTGATTCCCAGAGGAACCACGCACGTGTACATTCTCACTGCGTGCTCCCTCTCTCAAAAAACTTCCGCACATGCACATTTACATGTGCCACCAGTAGACGACATGACAAAAATTAAGTTCATAGCTGGCAGTTAGAAACTTTTTATCTATGGAGCCCAGAAGGAAGATGCAAGCTTCTGCCCAGCTGTCCCGTTTCTTCCTGTATTTCACTTTGTCAGCTCTCCGTTACTGAGATGATGTAAGCTCGGGGTAACATTGGAGGGATAGAGTGCTGCATCTCAGAAGGACCCGTGGGGATTCAAATTCCCTCGCCTCCCATTGAATTCTTCCTCTCTGTTTGTGTCTCTTCCACCCTCGTCTCCATCGACCCCCCCCCCTTTTTTTTCCCCCACCCCCCCCTACATCCTGCGCCTCCAGTATCTGTATGAGGGGATGAAAATCAGCGAGCTGCCTGTGGATTTCTCGGTGGTGTGGAACGGCAACTTCATTATTGATAACCCGGAAAATATTCAAGGTAGGAAAGCAAAAGCGCACACTGCTGTCAACAAAAACAAGCAAGCACGTCAAAGTTGAACTCAAGTGATGTTGTCAATCACTTCCTGGCCTCACTCGCTGAGCAGAGCTCGAGATGGCATGTTTATGTCTCAGACCCTTCACCGGGTCTCTTTGATGGAGCTAATTCATTAACAGTTGCTCTGTTCGATGCCTTTTTTCCCACAGTGCACCTCTACAAGTGCGCGGCTCAGCGAGACAGCTGCGGCATGTGTCTGAAAGCGGAGAGGAAGTTCCAGTGCGGCTGGTGCAGCGGCGAGGGAAAGTGCACGCTGCGGCACCACTGCCTCCCCATCAGCCCTTACACCACCCGCTGGCTGAACCTGTCTAGCAAGAACGTGAAGTGCACCAACCCACGCATCACCGAGGTCAGTGCCCATAACCCTCCGTCTGTCTTTCCAGCCTGCCCACGCAGATGCGGCGCCGATCGGTGTGTAATATTCGGCTGCTCCTGCGAGGTGTATCTCGGACGTGGTCAGGGAGGCTTTCACAGGAGGCTGTCAGGCGGGTGAACGCGTCGGGCTTTTTCACCTGAGACTCCAAAGAAAACAGCGGCTTTTCAATTGCTTGTCAAAACGTTGAAACAATTCTTTTATTCCAGGTAAATTACCTGCTTTGTGTTGTTCAAATAAAATAACCGGAATTAGACAATGTTGATATTGTGGGATGGAAGCTGAATTGAGGAGGTCGCCTGCTGTGACATCGTCGCTCTAAACAACTATTCACTGTGGTTCTTTTCATTTTGCTACTGCGTCAAGAAAAACATCAATTCTCGGCGAGGAGCTTATCCCCCTCCCCCTCCCCCTCCTTTCCGCCCTCTGAATTCTTATTCTCAGCGAGTGCAAATACGTCTAACCACTAGTTGGAAGTCCTCCAACCTCGGCAGCCCCCGGGTCGTGACCTGGAAGCCTTTATTTGTTTCCCCAGAAGTGATCCATTGCTTGTTGGTGCTGCATCTCGATCCCAGCGTGTGGGTTTGCTGTCACAGAGGAGTCAGGCCAGTAGGGACATGCTGTTTAATTAGGCGTGGTAGCACACCAGTGGATTGTGGTTAACCCAGAAGAACCCTGTGACTGGATATTGATTCGTTTAGCTTCTCATTTTTCTACTGTATACTCGCATCTAAGTTATAGCATTTACAGCTGAAGGCAACGACCGACTTGTTCTTGTCTAGGAAGAGATAAAGTAAAGAAGTTGATTTTTACTTTTCAAATTCACTCTGTTGTTTCTGTCTCTCTCTCCTACTTTTTCCATTTCCTCATTGGATTATTACCGATAGCTGAACTACATTTAACTTGATTTCACTCAATCATTCATCAGTTTGCAAACTCAGCCTCTCTTTTTACACTCTGAGGATTTACATATTTTTATTGACCAGCTTTTTTTGGGGGGTGTAATTTTGAGGTAAAAAACATCAACTTTGAGCCTTTTAAGATTTGCCAAAATATCCAGAACGGTGGTCTGATGAAGGCATTTCAAATATCGTCTCATGTTGACCATAATCTCCTGTATTCCGTGGAACTCACGCTGGAATCATAAACCGCGTGCAATCCAAACATTGACGGAGCATTACACGGAGGATGTCAATAGCCACGTTTGGGGAATGAACTCCTCCTGAAAATAAGCCCAGAAAAAAAGATTCACACCACCGTGTAATTTCAGTAAATGATTCCAGGAGTGCCTCCAAAAACAGCGGCGGGTGATTTATTAGAGTTTGAAAAATGTGTAAGGGCGGAAGAGTGAATGGTTGGAGGGGTTTGAATGAGGTGATGTGAGTCAACAAAGAGAACAAAAGATCCGAGTGCAGAAATGGAGCCGTGAAAAGGGTGCGAGGAACAAAGACAGGAAGGGGGGGGGGGTGAGGGACCGGTGGGCAATCTGAACTCTGATCTGTTTATGGCTGTAGGTGGCAAAACCAAGTCTGTGTGAGTGTGTGCCTCAGACGCACACACACACACAGACACACGCGCACACACACAAAGACACACACAGACACACACACACCTATCCCCCCTCATTGGCAGCGTGCTCCTCCCCTACCCCCCTCGTCTCTCAGTGATTACAGTTTCTTTAAGGAGCAGACATCCCCCTGGTGGGCTGAATTTATTAATAAATTTGGTTTTGATTGTGTGCACCAAAGACCCCATCATGAGCTGATTTGTATACATACTAGCACATTAGTAGATGTGCCTACCACAAGATAGGCCTTTTGAATAATTAATGTTTCTATTAAGTGCCATGGTGCCTCCCACCATGGGCCATTAATATTGAAGAGATGTAAGCCCCTGCTAACAGCAGAGGGAACAGCATCAAATGAAGCTGGGAGTTGGATAGGCACATAAAAGGCGTCTCCTCAATAGGTTTTGGCTGCGGCTTGTATACGCGTTTACCGTATAGCGCGGAGGAAACGCCTCGTTTACAGTAACGGCTGATAGAAACATGTTTCTGTCGCCGCAGGATACAAAAATGGATTCTCCGTCTTTCTGTTGAAGCCCTCGCAGAATCGTATACAAGCTCATTGTTGGTATTTCAAAACAACAAAGGAATCGCGAGCCTGTGAGTCATTATGAGACTGAAGTGTAAAGCAATCACGCTGCTACAGCGAGAGCCCGAGATTCTCTGTGGAAGCCGCATTTTCTGCCTACGTGATAGAGACCTCAAGGAACTGGCCTGTATGAAAAATATAAGCATGAAATAATAGAGCCCCAACGTGTGTATAATGCTATTTCAACAGAAATCAGTATGATACAAAAAATTGTGTAGAAAAACCTTGAAGTGAAGGATTAGCTTTTCTCCTTCAGATCATGACAAATACTACCGCTCCAATTTGTGGAGGTGTTTTTTGGGTTGATATTTTATTATTACCATGTATTTATTCCCAAATCTGTCCAAATCTCTGAGGTACTTGGAATAACATCAGAGTTCCTTTGCAAAACCAGGAAAATGGAGACAGAAGTCAGTTATCCTGAAACGTTTTTCCAACCCGCTTCACATTTTTTTGCAACATCATTTTTCGGTTCCCTTCTGTCGTCAGAGAGTGAAACTGATTCGAACGTGATGCTACCAGACAATCAAACTAGTTTCTGTTACCCTCTGAGTTTACCAAGCAACTTTGATGACCCTGGTAAAGATTTTTTTTTGCCGTCAGCGAAGCGTCAAGAGACGAAACCAGTAACTACCGTTGCTATCTCAAACAACTAAAATTTAACAACGCGAAACAAACATCACAGTTATCGATCTGCAATCTCCCGCAAAAGTCCTGGAAGACCATTTCGTTAAGCGAGGGAACCCTTAACAACCACTTGGAAGAGGAGCCTCGCTAGGTTAGGATGGGTTCATTGATCCTGTGATAGACTGGATGCGCTCTGCCTTTCACCCATTATCAGGCAAAGTGAGTCTGGAGGATGGATGGGTGGATGGATTGCTGCAAAATGGCTCCACTGCTCTGACACGTCGTGATAGGCTGAAATTATCTGGTCAAACCCGGCATCAGCATCCTTGATGAAGAAGACCCGACCGCAAGCACCCTCCCTTATCGCGCCGTTTTCTCTCCGTGTTTTCGTCTCTTCGCACACCGAAGGCTTCTTTTCATCGCAGCCCGTATCTCTTGGTTGACCACTCGACTTTTAAGACCCTATAAACTATTTAGGATGTAGTTTGTTCTGGAACAAGTGATCAGTGGGGTTTTTTATCAAGCCCATTAAATGCTGCTCACAATTAAATGTGACATGCTCGAATTAGTCTGAGCAGGGTGCAGAGACAAAGAGATTAGCGGCGAGCTTCTAAATAGCATCGGGGCTTATTTAATTTCTGAGGCAGAATATAGAGCAGGACTCACAAACACTGCTGATGTGCAGTGCGGGAGAAAATATTCCAAACTGTATTAACAGATAGTTTCAAGATTGTGGGTTAAGATTGCTGATTTAGTGTATTTTAATGGCAGATGGGGTGATTAAATATTATTGTTGCTGAATTGTCTCGGAGGAATCCGCCGGGCTCGGTCAGCTGCTGCAGTCACAGTGACATGCTTGGCTTGCATTGCCCCAAGGCAGCTGGGCCGCTGTATCGCTCTGTGCTGTGTGCGTCGAGTTCAGTGTTGGCTGCATCAGCACATCTTTCCCCACCATTACTTCAGCTGAATATGTCAACACCAAGCTGACAGACACACTGCAGATCATCTCTCTCTCTCTCTCTCTCTCTCTCTCTCTCTCTCTCTCTTTCTCTCTCTCTTTAAAAAAACTGGTGATCTTCCCAATAAAACAGAAACATTTCTCTCGTTCAAAAGTTTCGCTCCCATGGAGTTGAATGTCTCCCGTTGCAATTTAGGTCATCCCATCACTCTTTCAATGTTCCCCTCCACTTCATCTTTTTTTTATTTTTTTACCAATAGTAAATGTTAATAGAAAAAGTGGGAAGGCGCGAATTCTCTGAGCTCGGAGGAGATGTAGAGCAACTTGTAATCCTTCCAACTCTCTTGCCATTTTTGATTGAAGGCTGACATCCTGATGTTTTTTTCCATGTTACATAATACTTGCTGTCAACGTCTCCATATGAGGCTTTTTCACTAACACCCTGTGTGAGATTTAAATTTATTCAGTTTTCAGGGTTTTTCCATGATGCGGCAGTTCCTGCTACCAACAGCTCTTTAGATCCAGCATCCACTCCGTCATTTGGAAAACAAAGGAATAATGATGCAATTCTATTGATGAGCTGAAATGACATTTCAACCAATGGGGACATTGCCTTGATATCCAACATTTTTCTGGCCAGATTCAACAGAACAATGTCATGAAATCTCAATGAGTTCACTGAAGCTTGGGGTCATCCTGCTGTGACCACTCCACCCACACTGAGGTGGTGTTCAGTCAAGCAACCAGAGCCAAGTCGGATTGAGTTGGCGGGAGTAGAAAAGACTGGTTGTCAAATTTTGCATTGGCAAAGCGGTCTGTAAGTTTATCAAATTGTTTCTTTTTACAATCTTTTTTGGTGATGATTAGCAAAAGTGAACCTCAAAAAGATCTTAGGGAAAGACTTGATCCTGACCACCACGTTTATTTCTGCTGCTCTCTACACCTCTCTTTCGCCCCCTAGAGGAATCCCGCCCCACATTTTGAACCCCCACCCCCGTGCTCGAACGAGTGGGAGCATGGAAAACCTCGTGCAAGCCGACTGGCTGTTTGCTGGGAATTACCCTCTATTGACAGTGTGACAATGCCAGGCGGGCTGCAGCACAGCCGCTAAAAGGATTACACACAGAGCGTGGCATGGCTGCGCTGGCTGGGAACAGGGGAAGTAAGGGCAGCAGGGTGTGCGTGCATGTCCAATGAGGCTTCCTCTTCGTCTCCCCTCCACAAGTCTGTGTAGTAAGACAAACAAGCAAGCTGGTTCTTAGAGGAGGAGGATGTGTCACCTAGCCTCGGGGAGACGAGATGATGAAAGACAGAAAGAAAGAGGAGGAAAAGAAGATGCAAAAAGGGAGGGTTGCTGGAATAAAACAGACTCCGGCTTTGAAAAGATTACAGAGGCTCCAGTTCGTTACCTCTGGTCTGTGGTCACTGTAACAGAGGAGGGATATGAACCCGGGTGTCGTCCATTTTCAATCCAGTTCCTTTGTTTGTGTTCGGCGCAGAGACAAAGAGCAGCACTTCTCTCACGCCGCAGAGCCTCAAGTCACGGACGGCGTGCATCTTTTTGATGCTTTTCCTGTGATCCAGATGAATCAAAGCTTGATCTGTTGACGCAAAGCATCTGTCAGCGTCAGTCGGATGGGTTTAATGCAAGAATTAGTCCGTAGACTTGTGTTGGAGCCACTTTGAGAACGGTGAGTTCAACGAGTCTGTCCTCCCACTGTCCTCACCTGACACCTATCTTGGCTTTTCACAGTGGTTCCTAACCAAGCATTAGGGATATTCTGGGGGGGGGATCACTCACATGGCCTGGAGGCTTTTTTTGGCTCTGAGCTTGTCAGAGAAATCTAGAATAAAACAATTTTTTGATCCAAGAGCAACAAGCCTAAACCTTATATTTTCAAGGCTCCTTCTTTTGTTTGCTGGTGAAAAGTTGGCACATCCTCCGGTGTTTGGCTTCACTGTCATGTTTTGCCAAATCAGAGAGATGCCAGAGGGGGTCCGTAGCCGCTCTCAGTGGTGCTGAGGGGGACTTTAGGCAGAGAAGGTTGGGAACCCACTGGCTTAAAGCACACACTGGAACATCCACTTTTCCTCCTCTGCTCATCCCATTATCTGTCTCCTCCTTTGTGTTTCTTCATCCTCCTCTCAAAGTCCCCCATCATCTCTTCCCCCCTTTTCCCCCTTGTTCTCTCCCAGGCCCTTACATTGCTTATGTAACCATCACTAAGTCTACTCGAATTGCTGCTGCCATTGCCTGACATGGATATATTTAGCCATTATGTCCCCCCCTCCCTCGCTATACCCTGCATGCCCAAGCAGTGCTAAAAGATTCATGTATTCAGACCCCTCAGGCGGTGCAGTGACACACTTACTTTACATCCAGAGCAATTAATGTCCACTGAATCTAGATTACAATGCCGGCATCCCACTGGGAAGCCGCAATGCCCCAGTGGGTGACGGAGGGTAGACATGGGAGGGTTTACTGCACCTCTTAACGGGTTACCGTCACGTGGCGTTTTGTTGCTCAGTAAAGCGGGTACGACTGACTGTTTGTGGGGGGGGGGGGGGCTTTTTTCCCCTCCCTCTGCTTGCCTGACCAGTAATAGCATATTGATTGTTTACATAGCAGCGGCAGCCTCACACTGCAAAGTCACAGTTATCCCCTCCCCGCTGCCTTCCTCTTCCCCCGTCGCCCCGATGTCCCTCGGACTCCTCCTGTCGACTCAACAGCCACGCGGTGCTGTCCACTCGCTTTCCTCCCCACCTCTTTATTTTTTCCCCCTCTGTCCCCTGCCCTCGCTTCTGGCTCCTTGTCTTCGTCTTCTTCCTCCTGCAGTCAGAGGGCTGGAAAATGGCCAAGTTTGAGCCTCAACAGGGCTCTGCAGCACAGACGGCGCGGAGGCACCCTGTGCCAAGGTCATGCTGGGCTTCCATATTGCATTTTATGAGTAGGTGGTCTACACTAAGCGTTATTATCGTCCCATTCAGGGTGACGCCAGTAGATTTTGAGCAGGGTGGTAATAATTTGTTCCCCTCTTTTTGCTTTGCTGTGTCATTTCTTGTATTTAACATACAGTCAGTTGATCGAGACTTGATCGAGACAAAAAAGGAGCTTAAAGTGTGATCTTTGTGTGTGTGCGTTTGGGCGTAATGCGACATTTAGTCAAAGAACGGCTGCAAAACATGAGCCAACAGCGTCCGTTGTGATTAAGAACATGCTCTTGGCACAATGACTCACTCCACGACTTTGTGAAGGTGCAGGAGAGGCGAATGCTCTTAATTGCTTTTACAACCACCTGGACTGAAAGAGCATATTTACCCTCGAGCGTCCACAGAAACATGCTCTCATTTATAAGTTTCCTTAATGGGGCTTTTTCACTCACACCTACTCGACTTCACTCTTCTCAGTTTTTCTGGGCTTTTTCATTTGATCAATGGTTCTCAGTCTTAAGGTCTGGGACCAACTTGGATGGAGCTCAAGACATCACAGCCAAACTCGAGGCTTTGCCTGCTTGCAAATCAGTCGGATTTACAATGACATTTCAAAGAAAATCATAAAAAGCTCTAAAGTCTAAAGCGGAGCCCGGAAACTGCTCATTGCGTTTTATCTTGAAGGCTCTTGCTTTCATATGCTGTGTGAGAATGTGTCACATGCATACAATGGCATGGTTCAACATTGGGTTAGAAAATGACCAAAATGAAGTCGAGTGGAGGTGAGAGTCTGCTCTATAGAATAGCAGCCCCAATCTGACAAATGATTTTCCTTTACCTCTAACTTTCACTTTTGAATCCCTGCAGGTCACTCCAGTGGCCGGACCCCCCGAGGGAGGAACGCGGGTGACCATCTACGGCACCAATCTCGGTCTGGCTTTCTCCGACATGGTGGGCAATGTGGAAGTGGCCGGCGTGCGCTGTACTCCAGTCGAGGATGGCTACATCATCGCTGAACAGTGAGTCATGCAAAATAAGATTCCCACTGGCATCATTGCTGTTCATTTGCAAGTTGTGGAAAAAAAGGACCAACAATAATTCAATTATTGTTGATTTTTTAATGAAACTGCTTCATTTTTTCCTACAAGTTAACTGAAAGCAGCTGGCACAAAAAGGTTTGCCACATTTTGTTCACAATGTAGCATAATAATTCATTAATCAGCCAATTATCCCTGTTTGTAAACAACACAATTTTCAAGCCAGCTGTCCCACTAGAAGCAAAGTGTTTTCTGCTCGATAATGAAATAAATAAATTCACGACTCGGCTGCACAAAACTGACACAAAAAAATGAAACAATAATTTGCAAAAACAACCAAAGGAAGCTGAACTATGGTCTTTTCCTTAGTGTGCTCAGAATTACAGCACCATTGTCGAACATTGTGGCTTCACTGACCATGTAAATCCAAAGACAAGCATCCATGTCTGCACAGGTGGTCGTTACAACTCCACTTTGATGCTTTCTAGCATTTCGTCTCAAACATTATGACCACTGACAGAGTTAATGTGTTTGAAGTAGAGAAGTGGGCAAGTGTTTGAACATGCATTAAATTTGTTGTGAACTCTTGTAATGCTGCGCATTCACACTACATTTTGGATTATTCAATACTGCGGTGTAACAGTAAACAAACACCAAACAGTTAATGCGTGTTACGACAAAATGCTACTTGCATGCAGCATCTCTGCTGAAAATGAATGTTGGAACAGGTCCAGGCAGTCTGGTCCTGACATCACTGCCCCCCCCTCTCCCCTGACCCCCACCACCACCACCACCACCACCACAGCACACCAGAGCCCAGCTCGCTCCCTCTGTAGCTCATCTAGTCAACACCAATCCCATAACAGCTGTGTGTGTTTACTCGTGTTTACCTCCTTAATTGTCCCACGCTGTGTGTGCATCACGGTGAAGCCCGTCCCGCTCACCCTGAACTAATGAAACGTGGCCGGTTCTTCACAAGCAGCCCCCTCCTGCACCCCCCCCTTTGACTAGACATACAGACGGCATGTGGACTCGGAAACGCAGCACCTTATGGTTGTTTTACCTCCCCTGGAGATGCAGGCCGCACACTGGAGAAACGGACAGGAACACACACACACACACATGCATGCACACGCACTTGTTTAATGTAGCCTAAATATATATATTAGCATGTTTGGATTAGGATTAGGTTAGATTGCCTTTGGGTATTTGGTCTTTAGTGGTGCAGAAAATGCACTTTGATATGAAAAGAAAAGGCAGCTAATCCTATTAGAGTTTTTTCAGGATGCTGTGCTGGAGGCACTAAATTACTCATTATGGACTAATATACAGTAAATATTTACACCACTGAACCTGTACACATTAGAAATGGTGATGAATCAATACAATATATAAAATGTCAACTCATTCCATACTAATATTTTGATCAAAGGTTTCTGTCTTAGTGTCACAGAAAGAAATGATTCGATTTAATTTGAACTTTTTTGATATAGAATAGAAAAAGAGATATAAAGTTGTTCATAGGTGTAGGATCAAGGTTCGCCAGCTACACCCCGCCGCCAGCTCGACCTTGACTTGACTCGCGATATCGAGGATATGTTGGAGTGTTGGTCGTTGGGAAAAAAAATGACATTCAGAAATAAATAGGCCTTTGATATAAAATTGTCTCTCTGCTCTCTCAAAGTCAGTTAGAAAAAAAAGTGTGAAAGTTTGAAATGTATGGCATGAACTGAGACAGAGATGACATACATTGAATGAACAGACACGCACGCACACTTACACACACGCACACGCACACAGGCTATCACAGTCATGGCTCTCAGAGGAGCCTTTAACCCTAATTCTTTCCTTGGCCTATTTCTGCCCTCGGAAAGAGAACAGCTAAGCACTGCGCCATTACTGCAACTCACACACTTTCACTCTCTGCTGGTGAAAGTAAGTATGTTACACCAATGTCACACCAACACACGCACACATAGGTACACACACACTCACACACACGCGTGCCACAATTTTCGTTATTTTGAATGCCATCCATGCTTTTGTTTGTGGTTTGAGAAAAAAGATTCCAGAGCTTCTTTTTATAGAGTGCAATGACACACAATGTGTATGAGAGCCCATTACTGGCCAGTTGTAATTAAAATTCACTATGTGCTGCTTGGCTGTAGGGGACAATTTGTCAGCAGCACGCTGATCTGACAGCGCTTTAATCCATTTGGGGACAGGCGAGGGAATTCATTTATGTGGCGTTGAGGGAGGGTGGGGGGGTAAAAATGACTGGGCAAAATTAAAAAAGTAACCTTCGACCTCTTTTGTCGAACTTTGAAGCAGCTGGAGTCTTCGTGATGGTGTCGGGAGACTTTAGACTCTTATTTTGGTGCCCGGCGGGGTCGTATCAGTTCATTATAAGCACGGGGGGGGGGGGGGGGGGGGGGTTGGGTGGGGGGGGTG
>JAUESF010000050.1:5768126-5781390 GCA_032274765.1 Malacoctenus tetranemus
GCGCCATATCACCGTGCATCACTGTGCTTTGATCGATATATTATCCTGCTTGTACAGTGTGGTAACTGCAAACACAGCTCTCATTTGGAAAGATACAGCAAGGTCTTTGGAGGATGTTGTTGCGCACAGGCAGAGGTCCAAGGATTGATTTAGTGCTGTAAGTTGTTCACCATTCATCTTCTGGGTGGATGCGTTCCGTATATCCTCGCGATCCCGTGCCGGCGCGCACAGCGAGCGCTCGGGTGCATGTGCAGTATGCTGAGATAAACGACATGCAGTATTCACATCAGCAGAAACATGTGAATTCCCTGCATAATTCCACGTTCTCTCCGGCGCCGTGTCTCTCCCACCGCTCGCTCTTAATGCCAATGTCAGTCTCACTTATCCTCTAGGCCCGGGCTCCTTATAAAACTTTCAGATGTGGTTCAGCTTAGCGCACCCACCCACCCCTTCACCCCCCACCCCCACCCCTCCCTTCTGCTCAGTATCCACTGTGCATTGTTTTCCTGAGGAGTTGGGACGACGCGTTGAAACTTTAAACACCTCCTAAGTCCTCACTCAAGTGTCCTCAGTTGCTTTCAGATGCATTGTAGAAATGTAGAAATCATGATCAAAAGTCAAAAAGTAAAGAATAAACCTACTCAAATTAGGATTTTTCAGCTCTTGAGATTGAAGAATTTACAAAAAAGCGAGAATCTTGTGTATAATAATCTTATTATAATCTTATAAACTCACTGGTTTGATTCATTTGCTTCCTTTTCCACACCTAAAACAATCATAGGAAACATAATTAATGTGCAATACCAGAAAGTGGAAGAAGAGTCCAGCACAGGACAGCTGCAGCATGCAGCCAATTTTGCTAGGCGATCTAGCTCCCACGCAAGGACAGCACATGACCACAGTCAGCATATTGTACTGAACGCCACATTTGATGAACACGGAGATGACCGGACACCCACCTTAACACCTGCGGTATGTAGCACAGGACAGGGACGGGTGTTGAGCTGAAAGCTCGGTGCAATCCGAGGGCCGTCTGTAATCGAGACGGGTCAGGTCATGTCACGCCAGGTGGCGTTGGGGTCGCGTGGAAGTCGCGCGCCATCGGTCCGGGGATACGTCTGTGTTCGACTGCTGCGCTGTCAAGCGTTCCTTCCAGACAGAACTCTTCCTGTGGTTTGACTTTTATGGTCATGTAAACAGGTAAACAGGCCCAGTGATCCTTCAAGTACACAGATTACGTGTTTCCTTGTTTGAAGTTTTCGTACAAAACTTTTAACTTGGCGGTCACGAGTCCTCAGACCTTAACGCTATTTCACTCAAACAGCACACGCTAATCCAGTCCTTCCCGAGGGCCTCAACTGAATGAATTTGATGGTTTACACGTCTAATAAGCTGAAAGCTGGCAGCTGTTGTGCTTATAGACAACCTTCGCTTTAATGCTAATGCCTTCTCGGTGTCTGTAACTGAAACACCCACATTAATAGAGTAAATAAGTGCCAGACAGAACTGACCAGGCATGGAGACCGAGGAGCGAGCAACTCGGCGTTAAACGGGCCTGGATTAAGCTGCTATTTCACGTGACAGCAGGGCCCCCACGTTGCCTCCAAGTTTTCATTATCCCCTCTTATTAGGAGCACAGTGGTACGTAATCCTCAGGTTGCAGCCTGGAGGGCTAAACGTCCCATCGTTTTTACATTTCACTTCCCATTTTGTGCGGAATTTAAGGGATTATCGATTTGACATGGCTCTTTGCTGCTGTTGTCTTCCTCATCACCTGTTTGGAGAAAAGCCGCCATTAAAGCAGCTGACTCACACACACACACACACGCGCACACATACACACACACACACAAACACACACACGCACACGTATCTGTGATGATAGTCAAATTGAACAGGTCTTTAGCCTGTAATTGTGTTTGTGCAGGATATGGAGCGAGGCTGCTGGGCTGCGCTTTGTCGCCACTTTCCCAGGGAACTGCAGCTTTCTACACTCTGGTGTTATATTGAACTCGACTGTGAAATGTTCCTTTTCTTCTCTGTTAGGGCCATCAAAAGGAAAGCATTTCAATGGATGCACCAAAAAAGCGTTTAGTGACACATTGGGATTAATTGCTAACAATCTAGAGCAATCTCGTGAATAATGATTAAAATGCTCCATCATAAACAGACATAGTTTTTAAATCCTTCATGAAAAACTAGCAATAAGCAATAAAGTTCCCGGTGCTTTTTAAGCAGATGTGCCTCCGTGCAGTGCCGACGCGATGTCGACAGTACTTTTTAGGATTCCAGGTCTGAATGTCCTCAGATAAAAGATTGGATGTGCTTCCAGTTCCCGGACAAGTTTATTTGACACCGCAGGTGAGCTCCAGCGGACAGGAAGGACCTCCAGGTCAACCAGCCCACTTCCTTTTTTCTCATTTATATTTCAGTGGGTTGAAAGTGCATCCCAAGACATGGTTCAGTTGCTGCAAAGTGCTTCGCTGCAGTCTCCGCTCAGCTGTCATCGAATACTTTTCTCCGAGCTGGAACATGTCCACAAGCAAGTCTGCTCGACCTTTAGAGAGAGAGAGAGCGAGAGAAAGAGCGAGAAAGAGCGAGAGAGCAAGAGAGAGATGTCATTGCACAGGCAACACACACATAGATGCGGGAACAGCCCCGCGCTGTCTTGTGCTTTCGCATGTTCCGGGTCCTCAGAAACGGAAATCAATGTTTAATACCCCCAATCCACGTTGTTGTTTATTAAAGATTATGGTTGCCATTTTATATACACACAAGTCTCCCTTTGAAAGCCACAAAAACCAACACGGAGCAAGATTGTCTCTCAGTACTTTCTGAGCTCCCAGCCTGCCTCTGGCACTCAGCCTCAAACCTTTTTGTTACTGAGGATGTAAATCTTTTAAAACGGGTTGAAGTCAAATTCTTTTATATTTAAAGGAGAGTAAATTATTTCCCCAAACTTCCAGGCCCGCTTTTTTCTTTCTTAAACTGAAAGCAGAAATTATATTTATTCAGGGACTTTAGTGGAGGAGGAAGTCTGTGTAAGTGGCTTTTTCCTTATTGAAAGCGCTTCTCAGGTAGTGCAAAGCTGCGGCTCATTTGGGGGGCTCTGAATCAACAGTGTGGAGGGTCATGGCACAAAATAACACAAGCTAATGTTGGATTTATTTGTTGGTTTAAATTCGGAGTGACTTCATTCATCTTTTTGAGGCAGCTCCTTCGCTCAGCAGTAAGTACATGGACCACCTGCACCAGCAGGCCTCACCAGTGACATGATCCTTGCTGCTCTTTCACTGCTTTTCCTTCCTTGGAGCACTTTTGATAATGATAAACTTGTCAAAGCAGTGTTTTCGAAACAGTATTATGCAAACAGATTCATCAAAATTTCATGTACGGCGTCTTTATAGCTGCACAGCGAGCCGTATTCAGATTATGAGAGCCTGCGTGTATTTATTTGCTCAGCGAGCGTGCAGCAGAGTGGTCGTATTCTCACTTCTCCAGCGAAGCAAAGCTCTCCTAATTTAATGAGCGCCTTTTCTCTGCAACGAGTTTTTTTTTTTTTTTTTGTGAGAAGACGGAGATGCACAAAGGAGAACGGAGGAGGAGGAAGGGGGGGGAGGTGAGATGAGGTGAGGGCGGGAGGGATTCACTGGCTACTTTTATAGTTAAACATCCATTAAAGATATTTATTCTGCGGATTAAATTGAAGTTTGAATTGTTTCTCTGTGGGTGAATCCCCAATATTATGTCGGAGGAGGTTTAAAGCTGCAGCATGTGGACTGTCTCTCTCTGATTAACACTGTTTCTCTCTCTCTGAAGAACCTTTCTATGTATTTCTCTCACATATACTGCGATTATCTCCAGATAGAGTGTTTTTCATATTTGAGCATTTAATTGCTGATTTGCTATCAGTTCATCATTGGGAATTTTGATAATAAAATAACTCACATCAGTCTATTTCACTCTGGCCCGCAGTTTCGGCCGTTATAATATCTGATAAATTTGATTGGTTTCATGATAAAAGACGGTGAATAATGGGGCTCTTTTAGCTGTTTCCCAGGACTAATGGCAGGTTAAATAAACGTTCTCCTAAAGTAGCGGCTCTCCTCTTCAGTCAAGTGCCTGCGAGATCTGATCGGTCTATTTGCTGCCAGTACATTCAACTTTATGGTTCCTGACTGCAGTTTTGAACAGAAGCTAACGATACCTCACCAGCACATTGGGACTGGTTCATGGACGACGCCTCTCAGTTTTGGTCGCGTTGTGGTTGAGTCGGTTCGGTCTTACATTGGTGGAGCCCCGGATGTGATTTTCCATATCAGGTCATCTCGACGCTTCATGTTTTAGGCTCTATTGACACATGTTTCTTTGGTATTTAAAGATTTCGGCTGCCTCCTGGTTTCTCTGTTTTCTTTGTCATGATAGGGGGAAAAAAAGAGAGTTTCTAAAAGCGTTCGTTCTCCTAAAAGCTTTTTTGGAAGCAGCGGCTTTGTGTTTGATTTCCTCGCCCCTCTGAGCCGTGATGGGGACTGATGCAACGCTTTATAATGTTTGGATTGTGTTTAGCGCCATTAGTTAAAAAAAAAAAAAATAAGCCTCTTCACACACTCACACTGCAGAGCTGCACAATAAATCAGTTGTATCACCAGATCTCAATATCTACAATATTCATACTGCAGAAGTCAAAACTGAATAATTGTCCATTTGCATGCTTGTTAGCATATCTGGTCAATCAGGCAGAGTCGCGCTGCGCTGGAGTCCCGCCCTTGTTTTTAGATTGTTGGCAAGAGTTTTTCAAGAACATCAGAAGGCAGAAAGTACAGACAAGCGAGGAAAAGAAGTGAGCTTGTGACAGAGGAAAACGGTGTGATTTTCAGAAAGTGTGATATCAAATAAGAAAGACACCAACACTGCAGGGGGGCATATAAAAAGCCGTTTATTTATCACAAGTCAACATTATTACATTTCCTGTACATTTCACTGTGAAGTGAGATCACAAACTGCCTCACCTTCGTACGCTCCTGATTTTAAATATGAGACTTTGGAGGTGGGTTTTTATTGATAAGCATTCAAGCAGCCGACCGCCTCGGTGTGTCTCGCTCATGTTCACCAGCCCTCCCTCTGCTCTCCTGGCTTCGCTTCCTGGATGCGTGTTATCGCCCGAACCCCTGCGGTGTTCGATGACCCCCACCAAAACATCCCAGAATAACCGTCCCTTGAAATCTATTCACCCTCCTCTTCGTCTCTTCCTTAAAGTTTAGCCGGCGCCGCTCGTTTTTTCGCCCACTTTCTTCCCCTTTGTCTTCTTTGTAATGTTCTTTTAATGGAATCACAGAACATTGCTTCTATCACCTTGAGACTTTTCAATCTCGTATTATTTTTCTCCTCAGCATTTTTTGTAATGAGATTTCCGCCCATGCAGAGCAATGGAGTACAGCATTATTAAGGGAGCGGTATTGTGTTTGGCATTAGTTTCATTGAAAGACATTCCACTGACTGCTGATATAGCCCCCCCACCCCCCTCCAACCTCCTCCTCCGAGCTGCCATTAGGAGACCAGCGATGGGGCCCCTCTTAGACACCATGTGGGATAATGAAATCCTGATGTTCATTAATGAAACTCAATTAATAGAAAGAAGGAAGAGGTGGCGAGATGAGGTGGAGGAGGAGGAGGAGAAGAAGGGAACGGAGAAGGAGGAGAACAAAGTGCCTCTCTCCCCGACGACATTCAAGAAGAGAGATATTACTGGGGAGTCAGCGCGGCCCCCGCACAAAAGGCTTTATTTGACTTCCTTCTCCGGGACTTGCTGAGCTTATTAAAATGCTTAATAGGTTCCATTAACTTCTAACACACTGCATACAAGCAGGAAGGGGTGCATGGTAAGCATGAGGTGGGTGGAGGGGGAGGGGGGGTGGAGAAGAGGAGGTGAGCTCTTACAGAGGATGAGGGGCAATTACAGCAGGATTTGGGGTATTGTCCAAAAAACATCCACTGTATATTTAGGTTTCTTCAGTGTGGAACTTCAGCCTGGGGCTCTTTATGGCTGCTTATTATGTTTTCCAAACTCTGGCACTGTATTTTTTTTTCTCCATTGCAAGCTTGGCAGTGTCGAGCTCCTGAATACTGTATGTGTGTCTATCTTTCTTTATGCGTGTATACCCTCACCTGTGTATTTGTATATATGTCAGAATCACAAAGAATAGACAAGAATAGAGCTCCGGCATGTTGTGCCTTCAAAGAGGATGCAGTCAAACGTGCACAAGTGCGAGCACATCCTCAGCTCGCACCAGCAGTGTTTTGGTGATGTTTACTTCTCACATCCAGTAGCTGAAACTGGGTGAACTCATCGAGGTGCTCCCCCCTCCTCCTCTTTTGGTGGCACATCACACCTTAAACAGGCTGTCACCCAGCTCTCCGTCCTCCCGACAAGCTGCCGACACGCTGGCCAGCAGTCTCAAGGGAGAAGCCTCCAGGCGTGGGAGATAACATCCCAGCTCAGGCACATATCAGCCATCCATCTATCCACCTTCTCTCCTGCGATGGAGTCAGAAGAACTCATTTCTAAGATACTCGAGAACTTCAACCTTTTGGTTTTGTGTAAAGATGTTTGACGTCTTATTTGTCGCTTTTCCCACCATCTTTTGTTCCGTCTAAAAATGTCAGAAGTCACTTGAAAGAGCAGTTCAGCGAACAGCAGTAGACCACAAATGTGTCCCGGAAAGGTGACTCAACAAGACCCAACAGAAATCCAGTGTCTTCTTACCAACATCAATGAGCATGTGAGATATCCAAAAAATCGGGTGAGTGTCATAGCCTGGAGAGCCTTCCTAAATGCGTATCAATCACTCATACATGAAGTAACCGAGTTGCGCACAAACTACAGTATCGAACAATCATAATCAATAGGCTTCTTCCTCGAACCTGTACCAACATGCATGTGGAATCTCGACCCCACGATACTGAAACTCCTCGAGCCGGGCTCCGTTTTCTCTTCAGAGAGAACGCAGAGGCTGAAGTCATCCAAAACAAAGTCTAGCCTTTGCTTCTCTGTCCTGCGGCTGATGGAAACTTCAGTCAGAAAGTCTGAATCCGTCTCTGTTTTAATGAGAGAGGGAGAACGAATGACTCTTTTTCTCGTCTCAATGACTAAAACGTTAGCTGTTGTAACCTTCCCCCCTCTCACATAGTCATTCTGAGACTCATTGCTCGGGTCCCAGACTCTTACTTATAGCCCTCAAACACAACTTAACGCAATTATCTCCATAATAGTTATAATCTCCCTTCAGGTCCATTCAGCGTCTGAATAGGTATAATCATCCCTCGCTCTGTGGAGGAGACGGAAGCCTTCTAACTTGTCTTTAATACCTGGCCGCTTTCGATTCCTGCTAATCCCCAGTTGGGTGCAGCGTGCTGTAAGGCCCCTTCATCATATCCACCAGAGTAATCACAGTAATTTCCCGCCACATTAAGAGGGTCATTTTTTTTTCCCTCTCCCCTCAATGCGTTGCTATTTAAACCGTCGTACACAAGCTGACTGGCAGAGATCGTTCACAGCGAGGCGACAATCACAAACTGTCACGCTCTCGAAAAAAAAAAGCCGCGGAGTCTGCGAGAGAGCGTCAAAACATTAAGACCACTGTGGTGAAGTGCATTACGTTCCCCCATCAAGAATAAACGCTGGGACCTCATCTCAGGAACTCTCTGATACAAGTGCTGAATGCACAGTCTGCCTGGAGAGAACTAAAGGGCTTATTTTTATCTCACTGATTATTTCCTTTATCTAACGATCTTCAATAACTTTAATATCTTTTTCTCCGCTTAAATTAGATGAAAAGTAGGTTACATCCTGGACAACACGGGGCAAAATACACACATTCACTCTTACTCAAGTCTCAAACTAGAGTACCTAGAGTAGTCTCGTCACTGTCTGACTGGAGTGAGCCACTCTCCATGAAATCCAAAAATTAAAGCCTTCAAAATAAAAGCTGTTTTTTTAAGGTCTGCTGTTGCTGTCTGAAAGCTGGCCATTTCTTATTTTGCACTTGGATGTTGAAGAGGATTAGGGAGGAGGAGGAGAGGTAGAGGAGGAACAGGTGCCACCAAAAAAGCTGTGAACCCACAGAGAAACATTAAAATAAAAGAGGGAGAAGAGAAGAAGGAAATGCATAAAGGAAGTGCCCGGCTCACAATGCTGGAGCTTCCTCAAAGGTGCCTCGACTGTCAAACTGTGGCCTCCTGATGTTCAGAGCGAAGGCGCGCAGGAGAACGTCTGATCACACTGCTGCGGTCCACTGAAGACATTAATGGTTCCCAACATGGGGTCCGGGACCCTGTTGAGGGCATGCTAGAGGTCACTGAAAGGCGAGTTGTTTTTTGTTTGAACCAGATTCCCTCAGAAAACCACATTGCGACACTGTTGAGAATGCGAGCAGATTTAGTTTTGATGCCCTCAGAGCACATGAAGCGATCTGTGCAGAAAGTCAAAGCAGGCTGATATTTGTGTATATTTCAAGTTGTATTGTGAGTCTGTTCATGCTTGTTAAACGAGCCGGTCCAGAGCGTCTTCACAACACAAGGTTTGAGCTTGTTGTTGCCATTCACCTCAGGTGCTTGTCCACACAAAGTAACCCTTTCATCTTTGCTTGGCGCTTGTGAACCATTCCCACCCGGCTGTTTGGTATTCTGTTTTTCTGTTTCTTCCCTTTTTTTGTGTCTGTGTGGATCTGACTTTTGTTTTTTCCTCCCGTGTTGGCATGATGGTGCTAATGAGGCACAGGGAGGAGGCTGTTTGTCTGGCGTTCCCAGAAAAAAAACGTGTGTACGGAAGTCATGAAAGAGAGCGGGCACGCACGCGCAGCCCTCTCGTGTGCTCTGTGGCAGAAACAGTAGAGAGGTCATTGCACACTTGTGTTTTTTCATGCCCAATCAAGCCCAGCAGCGAGCTGTACCTCCATATGTGATTGACTAGGAATTGGGGGGGTGGGGGGAGGGGAGAGATCGGGGGCGGGGGGCAGAGGAAATGAGGAGAAGAAATGGTTTTGGCTGTGATCAGGCGTTACCTGGCTGTGACAGCGCTCGTCTCTCTCAACAGCTGAGGCTTGTCACAGCTGCTGATGTCCCGCTGCGTTGAACCATACATGAATAATCAAGCGCACACACACACACACACACATTTGCTCATGCTCACACTCATGCATACTCAATCTCACACACACACACACACACACACACACACACACACACACACACACACACACACACACACACAGATGCCCTCTCCCTCCTCAGTTCCATGTTCACTCACTATGACCAGGGAGCAAGGAGCAAAGGCAGGATGCACACACACACACGTATACACACGCACTCCCGGGATGTCAAGATAACCTCCTCAAAGTGTTCCCCGTAACCTCATGAATTATGGAAGACTTTCATTATCTAGAAGTTTCCAAGTATCAAAAGAAAAAAAAGCCAAGTTACATTTTTTTCAGCTTCTTTTTTTTAAATGTAATTTCAGAACGGAGTCGGTCGCTGAGAAGATGCTTACAAACTGGTTCGCCTTCCTCCTTCACAAGTTCCTCAAGGTTAGTGCACCAAGTGGCTTGTGTGTTTGTGCGTGCGTGTGTGTGTGTGCAGTGTACACACACTCCTATAGCATCTGTTTTTTAATGTTAGCAATTTAGGTTTCAAATTAAAAGTTTTATGGTGATGTGTATGAACTCTTTTAGGTGAAGACTTTTTGTTTGTGTAGTTATGTTTCTCAGGTGTGAATTTTTTTTGTGCGTGCGTGCGTGTGTGTGCTGACAGGAGTGTGCCGGGGAGCCTCTGTTCATGCTGTACTGCGCCATCAAGCAGCAGATGGAGAAGGGGCCCATCGACGCCATCACGGGAGAGGCCCGTTATTCCCTGAGTGAAGACAAGCTCATCCGCCAGCAGATCGAGTACAAAACTCTGGTGCGTCACACCCCGCCGGGCACGGCACAAATTTGCACACGGCCTCGCGCATAAACAGCAACACAGGTCGCGCTCTGCTCCAGAAAAGAATCGCTTTAAAGTTGAAATGTCGCCAACCTGAGAAACACTCACAGGCACAAAGATTTTCTTTTTAGATAGGAAAAAAGTTTAACTTTAAAAGTTTAACTTTGACTATTTTTCACCTCCTCACAAAACTGCCGACTCCTCAACCCAGGAAGTTCTGTTTTTTTTAACAATGAATTAACTCCTTTATTGACCCGCAAATAAATGAAATCCTGCTGGCAAAAGTTTCCAATGATGTTGGTGGAAAAGAAAATGAGTTAATGATCCCACAGGTCTCAGTGTTTGTCCAACATGAGGGTAGGGGCCTGTGGGGGGTGGGACACACCAAACAGACCCCTCCACATACGCATACACACACACCAACACAGAGACAAAAAGCACTCACACAGCCAGCATGTGACATGACAATGCTCTGATTGCTCTGACTGGGAATTTGGCTCATTACGTGCTAATGCCCCGGCAGAGCTGGAAATTGGTGTCCCGCCGAAGGTGTGAAATTAGATTTCAGGATGCCAGTGAGAGCGGAAATGGTTTCTGGAAGCTCCTGCCATGCTCCAAGGAGACTCTAATGAGGGCGAAGCCTGGAGCTGGACCCGACTTCCAGGCGGCGCTGGACACCTCGTGCTTTTTACACCTTTTTCGTTTCCCTCTGTGACCTTTAACTCTCGCCTCCCAATCTTCCCCGTCCAGATCCTGAACTGTGTGAATCCCGACAACGAAAACAGCCCGGAGATTCCCGTGAAGGTGCTGAACTGCGACACCATCACCCAAGTGAAGGAGAAGATCTTGGACGCCGTTTACAAGAACATGCCTTACTCCCAGCGGCCGCGCGCTGTCGACATGGACCTGGGTACGCGGCAAACGCACACCACGCGCGCGCACGCACACACACACACACGAGCAGCGCACAGATGCAGCCGGCAGGTGTGAAGATCTTCACACCCACAGATTAATGCATCAGTGAGAGAATACCTACCCGTGTGCAGAGATTATCGGTGCATTAGTGTGATAAAAGCTGTGTTCCAGCAGCGCGGTCGGCCGAGCGGCCTGGGCGCGCGGCTGCCAGGCCTTCTATCAAACTGACTGACAGTGTGTGTCGCATCCCTCCGTCTGGCTGCTTCCTCCTGCCTGCTCCTGCCAATAGCGCGGCAGATTCAGATAGGGAAAGTGAGCTTGACTTTATGCCTATGTGTGTGTGTACGTGTGTGCGTGTGTGTGTTTTGGGTTTGTTTTCTGTGACGTAGCTAATAGCCGTGGCACTGGCTCCACTCCCACACAGTCTGCCGCCTGTCCCCTCGTCTCTCCTCCTCCTCCTCCTCCTCACTGTTTGCTGTTTGTCTCTCCATCCATCGATCATCTCACTCTTAAAAATAGGGGTGCATCTGTGCAGCAGCAGAGCAAATCAATGCCAGATCAAGGGAAGAGCAGCACAAAGCGCCCCCCCTCCTCCTCCTCCTCCTCCTCCAGCTTGGTTCTTAAGGTTGTCCAAAATACTTTTTTTTTTTAGAACCAACTCAGTCTCCATCTCCTCTGCTTTTATGTGTTTGTGTCGCACACTAATGACATCACACCTTGCGTACTGCTTGGTACACAAAATGTGATGGAAAAGGACAAAGACTGAGAAGAGTTATGCAAAAATGGCCCCACTGTCCACTTGCTAGCTACTGTTATCTATTTGCTGTGATTTTTTTTTTCTTTCCTGCTACAAATTGCAAATCGGAATCAGATTGTTCGTCTCCAGAAATGGAGGCTTACATGACTTACTTCCCCCTGCATGTTTTTTCTGCATATTCAAGGTGACGTGCTGCCATTTTTTTTTCTTTTTGTGAGGATCTCGGATAATACACTGTCACCTGGCCGAGGCACAAAGTAATAAAATGCAGTCAACAAGGAGAAAATCAATGATCACTCTCAGCATGAGGCCCACAATGACTCTCCTCCTCCCTGTCAGCACTCCCTTATTATCATTTCATTACCCCGCGATGACCCGTCAGCCGTCGCCACTCTCCCCACCAGCAGCGGCTGCTTCCAGCCGCTACCTGCTCTCGCCCCTTCCTGCTTTTTCTGTCTTTTGAAAGGAGGTGATTTTCTCATTTCTCCCTTTCTTTTTTTTTTTGTCACCCTGTCTTATCTGCTGCGCGCTTCTCTTCTTTCTGACCCCGATGGGCCAACCGCTGCGCATGTGACACAAGTACCAATTAAAGCGTGCAGTCTGCCTGCATATACATCTCTCAATTGTTCGTGTGTAATGTTTAATTAGGATACGTGTCAATCTAAGTCCTGTGAAACGAGTACACATGCCGAGGGCTGGGCTGCTGCTTTCTGTACGTTCCTGTGTGTGTGTGTGTTTGTGTGTGCATGTGTGTGTGTGTGAATCGTTATGAGCCTTGTGGGATGACATCTCCTCAGGGAAAGATTTTAGCGCGTTATTCAGCTTTGCAGTTCCACTGCAGGGTTCTGAAGGTGCTGCAGGAGGCTGAAACATGAGCAATTAAGGCTTCAGAGCCTGTTATGGACGATGCTCCAGCAAAACGCAGTACAGCTACTATATCGCTTTATCCAAGTGAGGGGTCACTTATTGGGTTCAGTTTACATCCAAAAACGAGCATCTGTTTCAAACACAATGTCTCCAAAAGCTCTTTAGGTTTGTGGTATCAAACTGCACAGCAACAGGATGATGAAAAACATGGCGAATGTTGAAGGGACGGTAATAATGTGCCAGTAAAGACACTGTGCAGACAGTGAAGTCTTTTCTGGAAAGACAAAAAAGAAGAACATTTCTGTCATAATGCTTCTCCTCTGTGTGTTGTTTATGCCCATGAGCCACACTGCCCCCTACAATTTATCAGTGGTACTGCCGTGTTTCGCCTGTATCCATAAGCTACCAGGAAACAAGCAGAGATGCGCTGGGTGTGGACAGACAGCACCATGTTTGTTGCACAAATAGGTCTTCGGGGTGTGTGGGGGGGAGTTTGGGCGTTGGTGTCGGGGGGGTCACCTGGAGTCAGAAGGGTCAGGACGGGCCTGTCAATCACAGGGCCTAAACAGAGGAGCAGACAATCCCGCTCACACTGACACTCAATTCAGAGTCACCAATCAGCAGTCACCAAGCACCGTATTGTGGCGCAGTGGTCAGCACTCTCACCTCACAGTGTGTCAGGGGGGGCTGCCTGTCTGACTCCAGGCTGGAGTCAGTTGTTTTATCAGAGAGGCAAAGCCATAGTATCAC
>JAUESF010000050.1:5789124-5800643 GCA_032274765.1 Malacoctenus tetranemus
AAACCTGATTGCGCACACGCAGCTCGTGCAGCACGCAGCCCTGCGTCACACACCCCCTCCTGCACACATACTTGAGATGTTCTCGTCGCTGGTGCGACTGGGTGCCAGATTTGGTCCAATGCCAGGCACACAGCAGCAGCAGCAGACAACTTGTGATTGCTAATTATTCTGTGTGAATGATACTTCACACAAACAGGAAAGGAAAAAAAAAAAAAGATAAGTGAGCACGGCCAATTATCAGGATCGGGGGATAGGAGGTGAACGCTGTCTTTAAACTGCTTAACACTGGAGAAGAGCTAACAGCATCCTCATCCCTCTAAGCAATTACACTTGCAGTACTTGCAGAAGACACTTATTCTCCTTCAATGTACAATGAAATTAAGTCGAGGGACATTTTAGATTTTCGATGACAGCAGTTACCCACCTTGGATCTGTGACCCCCCCCCCCCTTGGTGGACCGCCTGAAAACGAAAAAAAATGGGGCGTTAGAATTGCTCATTTCAAAGGAAAACTGGGATCACACCTCTAAAGATCCAGAGCACACGTGTGAGACTGCCCGTTGCTTTTATTTTGAAAGCTCCTGCTACTTTGTATCAGTGAGTTTGTGTTTGTTGCCATGTTTGGCTTGGCTGCAAGACTGAAGTGGAGCTTGGGGAGGCGGGGGTGCGAGCCACTTATGTATGGTGACCTTTCAGTAACTGCAGAGGCCTCAGTCATTACTTTCCTTTAAATAAAGCATCATAAAGGTTGCAGGGAGAGATGATAAATGGCCGAAGCAGTGCCGGGAAATAAAACTACAGCTGCACTACACAAAAACAGTTCGACCAAAAAAGTCTTTATTTTTCATCAAGTTTTCTACCCTGAAAGAGTTTGCATCAATTTATGTAATTATGGAATTACCCAAATTACCCGTTTTCAATCTGTCGTTTAATTGCTGCTTAGGAAAATGTATTATTTTTTCCGGCGAGGTGCTGGAATTGGGAGTGAGTGGCATAGAAAGCCGAGCCTCTGCTGGCACCGTCCCGGCCCCTCATCAATCACGGGCTGGCACAGCAGGCACAGCTGCACCCCGACACCTGCTGATGGATTCCTACCAATTTCACCATCAACACTTAGCATCTTGACTCAATTTGCACCAGCAGCACCCCCCTCCAGCTTCAATACCGGCCTGAACGCTCCCCGACGGGCTGGGAGAGAGCGGGGAAAGGCAGGTTTAGGGTAAGAGGAGTGAGGAGATGAGAGGGTGAGGTAAAAACAAAAAACACTGTGACTGGGTTAAGATGTGGTTCAGGATCTCAGTCACTTCCAACCCCTCCGGGTCCCCTGTGGCCACTCTCGTGGGTGAGTTTGGGCCTATTTGATAGGTAAAAGTGGCTTTATTGGCAGGGCTGTTGTTCATGTCGGCCTTTGAAGCCAGGTGAGGGAGTTCCTCCCTGGGATCCTCAGATCCTGAAATCCCAGGAGAGCCAGCTGCCATGTGTGGATGCTGACTAATTAGGGAAAGAAGCGGCATTATTCCGAGTGAGAAAAGAGCAAGAACGCAGGAACAAATAAAAGAGAGCGCGAAGAATAGACGAGAGGGGGGGGATGTATGGATGAGGGTTGGCAGCTACAGCGCTAAAACAAATTAGGGATCTTTTGATGCATTGATTAGAGTGTGACAGGGATGTTTTCCGACGTGGCGTTGGCACAATGTTGCAGAGAGGAGCCAATTACGAGCGCTTTCAAGTGGAGCCAGGCGCAGCCAGGAGACAGGGATTAGATCAGGAGAGGAAGAATAAATGATAAGCAAGACAAACAGCAAATATTCATCAAAAAATACAAGAAGCCAACAGCAGATGAATAGAGGGAGACGGTAAACTCTCAGCACCAGACAAGACGGGCGGATGACAAAGTCCTGGCATGTCGCCTGTTTACCACCTGTCAGACTCTCCTCTCACAGAGGCTACAGACCTTCATCTGATCCCTCATTAGCCTCAATATCACAGTGAAGCCAAATACTGATGGATACAATGACTCTCATAGATATACACCAGGGGCTTTCAAAATAAAAGCGCTGGGCAGTTTCAAATGTCTCCTCTAGATTTCAGACAGACTTTTCTAAATAGGTTTCTGTCCTAAATCCTGCGTCTCTTCTTCCTTTCCGACAGACTCGTCGTTCCGCTACACCGGCAGTCCGGACAGCCTCCGCTCGCGCGCTCCCATGATCACCCCGGATCTGGAGAGCGGCGTGAAGGTGTGGCATCTGGTTAAGAACCATGAGCACGGGGACCAGAAGGAAGGAGACCGCGGCAGCAAGATGGTCTCTGAAATCTATTTAACCCGTCTGCTCGCCACCAAGGTAAATCACCAGCTTCTTCTCGTCCAGACAGGCGTGAATGTGTTGGATGAACAAGTTTTTCACACACTTTTATCATCGATTACCTTGTTTTGCATTCTTGTGGTTTTGCCTTGCTGATGTCAGTGTATTCTCTGCTCCTCCTTCAGGGCACACTGCAAAAGTTCGTGGACGATCTGTTCGAGACGTTGTTCAGCACCGTCCACCGCGGCAGCACTCTTCCCCTCGCCATCAAGTACATGTTTGACTTCCTGGACGAGCAGGCGGACAAACACGGCATCCACGACACGGATGTGCGGCACACTTGGAAAAGCAATTGGTGAGGGCGGCTATTTTTTTTTTTTTTTGAGTCAGAAAAACAACCATTGTATCAGATAGTTTCTGATGTTGGTCCCATTTCTGTGGTTTATTTGTTTCCGTTCTGCCTCCTTCCTCCAGCCTTCCTCTGCGTTTCTGGGTAAACGTGATCAAGAATCCACAGTTCGTGTTCGACATCCATAAGAGCAGCATCACGGACGCCTGCCTGTCGGTGGTAGCCCAAACTTTCATGGATTCGTGCTCCACTTCAGAGCATCGCCTGGGCAAAGACTCCCCATCGAATAAGCTGCTCTACGCTAAAGATATCCCCAATTACAAGAGCTGGGTAGAGAGGTAGGAGCTGCTGCTGCTGCCGCCGCTTTACACGCCACCCTGATCTCTCTCTCTCTCACATCTTCTTCAGATCCTTTTACAGTTATAAAACATAGATTTCCTCTTCTATGCATACCCAAACCAGATTTGAGTGCCTGTTTTAGCAGAGACACTGTCATGTCGAAGTGATTTTTGATGGCTCAAAGCTGCGACTGTGAAATAATTTGAACCCGAGTTAAACTCCCTGCGCTGACTCTGCAACGTGTTGCCTCCTCTCTGCCTCCCAAGGTACTACGCCGACATCAACCGGCTGCCGGCCATTAGTGACCAGGATATGAACGCCTACTTGGCGGAGCAGGCCAGGCTGCACTCCACCGAGTTCAACATGCTCAGCGCTCTCAACGAGATCTACTCCTACGTCAGCAAATACAGCGAGGAGGTCGGTGAAATCTGCATTTACGGCTCTCACATGAGCGCTTTTGTTTCTGTTGCGTTTTGTGTCCAAATCTGTGCGATGAACGAGCAAATGTGAGACAGAGACAAACTGGAAACTATGAGGGTTTAAAAAGCAGCCTCATGCAGGGCTCCACTTCTCAGCAATGTTCATAAGATATCAGAACTTCTTTTCCTTTTCAGTACATTCTATCTATATTTTCAGTGTATTTGTTCTTGAGAAGCTTCCTTCTGAGGAGGCCGTGCCAGATGCTGCTGCCTCTTCATAAATCAGGGACTAATTACGGCCAAACCGTGAGCGTAATGTGAGCGGAGGACGTGCGGCGAGATTTGGCCCCGCTCGCTTTAATGTACATGTATCTTACCCGGGGGGTGATTGGTATCTGACAGGAGGTCGGCGGGGTCGGCTCCGAGTCTTCAGTAGACTTCCCCGAAGCCCCCAAAGGTCCAGCGAGACCAGCAGACTTAACAAGGCAGCGGCGTCTCATCCGTGGAGAAGAAAGTGAATGTCTACAAGCTCTCAGCGTGTGCTGCCCTGTCCTTTCTATCGGATATATGGGGGCTCTCATGAGCTGAATCATAGACATTACACACACACATACACGCACACACGCACACACATGCTCAGATCACAGGAAGCATAAAACGGGGGGGAGGGAAATAGGGAAGAAAGAGGGAGAGAGAGTGAGCATTTATGGAGACATTCTGCCTCTAATGTCAGCTCCTCCCCTGGGAGGCTTTAGCCTGACCTTTATGTTCGACCACACTATCTCTCTCTCGCTCTTTCTTTTTCTCCCAATCGCACTCTCGCTCTTTCTCTCTCTCGATCCTACTCCTTCTCTTCCTCCGTTCTTTACATTTCCTCTCTTTTCAACCATTATCCAGTCAGCTCCCTCCCCCCCTTTTTGCTCGCCATGAATCTCAACCAGCCGCTTTCGCCGTCTCTGCAGTTGTGGTTATGTGATGCACAGAGACATATGCAGGCGCGCTCATTTTGCATAGCGAACAGTACAAATGTACGCCATCACTTCTGTCTGGAGGAGCGTAGCGCGTTTGGGGAAAAAAAAGCTCGTCTCCCACCATTAGCGCCCGCTTCATTCTTACTCAGCCCTTCACAAAAGGCCGCGTGTCAGGCTAACCGGGCCAGAGCCGCAGCCTACTTAAATGGATTTGGGAAATGGCAGTGGGAGCTGCACCTGCATACAGGGCGGCAGATTAATAATAGATTGCTATCGGGCCCAATGAGGAGGAGGAAATGTTACGCCTGCGGCTGCCAGCCTTTAAGAGCACTTAAGCAAGAGGAGTGGAAGATGGTAGGTGGGCAGGCAGACGCCGTGTTCTTCACCAGGACAGGTGGCACATAACTGTTGGCCATGTGGGGTGGGGAGCCGGGGGGGGGGGGGGGGGGGGATGAGAAGGTTAGCAGTCTGGCAACTTTTAGTATTTGAAAAGTTGTAAAAGTGATTCAATATTCAAGGGAGACTATGCATGATTTTTTTGTAGTGCCACTCCTGCACACTGGGTGGCAGTAGTCAGCTGTTTAGAAGAGAAGCTACAACAATCACGCGAATCTTTGCAAAATTTCTGGTAACTGGTTTAAATGTGGAGGTAAAAAACAGGAGCCTGCTGACTGCGCTGATCTTCATTTGTGTTGCCAACAACCCAAGTGGAGTTAATGGACTTTTGGCCGGTGCTGCCGTTCCTTTTTCGCCTGGTTGAGTCCAGCAGCAGCACCTCCTGATAAATGACCGGTGCATTCAACTGTGTTTTTCCCACTCACGTTAAAAGAGGAACGTGAATGCAGATCACACAAACGAAGGTGAAAACTTCCCAAAAATAAAGTTCCTGGACCTCCCTCGTGTCCAAAGTTAATCGAAGTATGAATAAAAACTTTCTCCCTTCAGTGATCCCATCAGACTCGTGGATAAACGCGACATCGTGGTTGACACTTTTCCTCTCATAATCATCTTTTATTCATCTCTGACTTCAAAATATTTTCGATGACATATTGCATAAGATGGGCAAATGAATTATTTTGTTTGATATATCAATTATTAAGTGAGGCTCTGCGGAATAAATGGCGACGCTGCACCACTCCAGAAGCCATGTGCGAAAGTGAGATGTTTAATTTGACTTTAGGAATTCAAAGGTGTTTTTTCTCGCGGTGGTGCATTCGCAGGTACGGCCGTCTCGGTGCACGCCGGCGTGCCGCGCTGACACGGGCTCGTGCTGATAAGCAGACAGTAGATGAGAGAACAGACAGAGCCTGTCTGAAAGCCTTTTGAACCTGTTCTGACAAATGCCAAATTTAAAAGATGGAGCTCAGAAGATAAAATGAGGCGGGCTAATGCACAGATATCTCTCTGTGTTGTCAAACGCAAGAAGCGGTGGCGTAATTATTTTCTCGCTCCCTCCCTCTCTCTCTCTCTGTCATGTGATGTCCATAGAAAACATTCAAAGGCAAATACTCACCTCTGCCAGAAAGTGCACAGAGCAGATGCAGGGGTGGATCCAGAGAGTTTTAGGTGTGGAGACATCGAGGGTACTGAAAGTAAACTCTTGAGACCAATGAATAAAAATGGATTTTGCCCCTATATCTGTCTTAAACCCTTTAAAACCAACAACGTATTTCATGTCACTTCCTCTTTAGTCTGTTTGCCCGAGAAAAAAGTGCACCTGGATTCATTTATTAGTCCAAAGTGTGAAGGAAACAAAGTCTGGACAGCTCATAAAACCAAACAATTCTCATGTGAAAGAAGTCTAAGTATTTTTGACTAGCTCGTACTTAAGGACATCACAAAATAACGGCTGCTGTGTTTGACTTTCGTTGCAGATCACGGCAGCTCTGGAGCAAGACGAGCAGGCGAGGAAGCAGAGGCTGGCCTACAAGGTGGAGACGCTCATCGCTGCCATGTCCTTCGAGAGCTGAGAGCGACCACTCCGGCAAGAGAGGAAGAAAGAGAGAGAGAGAAAGAGAGAGAGAGAGCGAAAGAGAGTGAGGACCACAGTCTTTACAGACCCCCCCCCTCCTCCCAAAACAAGGGGTCTTGCATTACTTACCTCTCATCGTGGAAGCTGCACCCACGAGAACCAGACCTGGGACCTCCATATTCTACAGCCGGACGAAGCTATTTTTTAGTTTGTATCTCTCCCACCTCCTTCAGTGACGGCGCCAGCTGAGGGTCCCACAGACTGAGGCAGGCAGAGGCCCTGCAGCTGGAGCCCCCCCCGGCAGGGGGGAAAAAAAGGACTAGGCAGCAGCAGAAGAATGGCAGCAGCATCACGGCTTGTTTTCATTTGGTTTGGTTGTTTGGGGATTTTTTTTTTAGCTCTGTTCCTTTTCTCAACGGACATTGTCTCTGTTTGACAGGATATTGTGCGTTGCGTGAGGTTGTGCACGTGTGTGTGTGAGCGTGAGTGTGTTTGTGTGATATTGAGGACTCCTGCAAGTCTGTGAGACCTGGAAGACCCCGCCCCCCCCCCCCAAAGTCAGAAAAACTCACATCTGATAGAAAACGGTGAACGGAGCGGACAGCTGAGATTGCATCCAGATTTTATTTTTATACTTTGTACATTTAAATATTATCAGTTGCAGTTGCATCCACCTGTGATCCCCCCCCCCCCCACGCCCCCCCAAAAAAAGTTGCTGTATAAAGCTACGAAGAGCACGACGCTCCGCCCCGCTCAGACTGAAGTTTCACTCCGACTAAGTCCTCGGCTCTTTATTTAAACGTGAAGTGTACAGGAGAGCCGTGGGACTCGTGTCGGCTGAGCCAGCATGCTTGCACCTAAACTGAGGAGGACGGAGATTAGGTTGGATTCGGGAAGTCGCCTCAGATCAGCGTCGCTCGGGTGTCAAAGGCTCTCTGCAGCAGTTAGGTCATCTGTGTATGTACCAATTGATACTTGCCAATCAGTGTATGTGAATGTACAGACGTGTTTCCGTTTGTTTAGGGTTTTTTTAATTTTTTTAATTTGTTTGTCTTTTTGTGTTTTGTTACAACATTGAGCTCAGTTGAACTGAGCTGTAGAAGCTCGCAGTAGCTCGTCATGTGAAGAACTCCATATTGTCTTTCCAGCCCCCTCCCCCCCACCTCCAACCCAAGCGACAGTGCCAGCAGCAGCTGGAAGCATCAGGTGGAGGCAGTTTGCTTTTGCAGGCTAAAAATTCATTTGCACACTGGTCGGCCAAAACATTATGACCATAGATTGGCGAAGGGTTAGGTCATTGGTTTTCTTGAGGTAAAAAAGAAACAAGGAAGATTTCGTTCTAAACCAGAAGTGCAGGAATTCTTGGAAGAACTACTCGATCAGCTGCTCTTCAAAACAATCCATCGCTTTACAAGCTTTTGTGCCAGCTGACGAGTTAAATTAGGACAAATTTCTCTTATAAGGAATGCAATCTACAATTGCAACTTCAGGGGTTGATTGTGATCGACATATTTGACAGGCCTCTGGGGCAATAAAATAGTGCTGGTGTCAGGATTTGAGTTCATGACCCGCCCAAAAAGAGCAGATCCCAACATCCAAAGCCAAACTCTTGTTATTTATTCCCACTCTGCAGTTTGCAGTATCTATCTAAAGTGGTCCAAGGAAGGAGGAACAGTGGTTGAGGCTCACTGACGCAGGCCCCAGTTGAAACGTTTGAGGGTCTGCTGCTAACATCTTGATGTTAGATACCAAAGTACATCTTTTCAAGATCTCTGCAAGATCAGGCAAGTGGTCATAATGTTTTGGCTGGTTGGTGTAAGCCCATTCCTCAGAAAGCCAATGTCCTTTCTGTGCACTCCGCCTGCACCTGCGGCAGCGATTAAAGGGTCGTTCCCTGATTTTTATCAAGTGCCAATGAAAGCTTTGTTAGCCAGTAGAGATGTTCGACCATGGAAGAGCTTCCCCTCTCACCACTTATGTCTTCACACAGACAGAAGGACAATTTCATGGGCCAAGTTGGACTAAGTGCCAAAAGATCCTGGTGTTTCAAAGTGTTTGCTCGTTTTTAAAATCGGTTTATGCTTTACAGAGGAAGCAAAACTCGCACATTTTGAGTGTCAAGCTTTTTAAAGCTTGTAAGTTTAAAAAAAAAAAAAAAAAACCTAGACCGCAGAGTTTAATTACTCGTTAAAGGTACGAAATATAAGTGGCAGGAGAAACTAAAAGCCAAGGCCCCGTCCACACAGAGACAGGTTTAGGAACTGGGTATCACGACGGCGTTCTGTCCACACATTGGACGGGCATGTCCAGGATCAATCAGGCAACTCGCCCTACAGCGCCACCTACAGGCCCGGTTGAACTGCTACACATGTTGTCTCTGTGTGAACGGGAGCCTGAAACGTGACATGAGTGATGCCACTCCTGACTGAAACCAAACCGTCGGAAGCTAAAAAAAAAAAAAGGTTGATTTAAACTTCCAGACTTTAGCTTCAACGACCACAAACTGTAGATTCCATCCTCTGGATTCATGGGCGACTTCATTTTTCTTCCACGAACTACGTTTTTGCTTGTTGTTTACATCAAGTACTTGAAAATAGGTAGTATTAAAGGTTTGTACAGTATACTGCATCTGTGTGTGTTGAGAGCATGTTAAAGGTGGGTGAAAGGTGCTTCTTTTCTCTGTGGCCTTAGATACCCACCTGCTCAGTGTTCCTGATCTTATTAGTCCTGGACTAGGGCAGCATTCCTTTCAGTGCTTCAGAGCTCAGTGGTCTTTTCCTTTTCTTTTTTTCTTTTTGTTCGTGATACCCAGACCCGGCACTCAGCTGAGAACTGTCTTAGCGAGATAAAGTGGAAGGTGAGGTGAAGAGGGTACGGCCGCCCAGTTCAGGCAGACGCAGCCTCGCCCGAGCTGTTTGAAGAGAAGTGTCGAGAAATGAGGCGCGATGGCGAGGTAGGAAAAAGGAGAGAGAGCGAGAGCCCCCTTTAGCTCTAGTTTCCTGCTCCAGCTTTGAAGCTGCTCTTTGATCTGAGTCAGTTGTGTGCACAGTGTGATCAGGAGATGGAGAGAAGAAGGAGAAGAAAAAACATCAAACTAACAGGCAAGGAGAAACCGGGGATGAGGCGATGATTGACTCGCTGCTGCTGTGTCTGGCCAGTAGGGGCAGAAGTGAGAAGGAGGAGTCAGGATACTCATCAGCTTGTTTTTGCAGACGCATTGAAATCACACAGTAGAGGAAGAACTGGAAACCTCATCTCTGACCGATGAGATGCTGATTATATAATATTATAATGTTATCATTTTATTTGAATTAATGGAACACATATCCTCAGAAAGACTTGTCACCAGTGACAGTTTTTAAAAAATCAAACAAAATCTTGTAAATGTTCTAATACACAAAGACAAAAATCAAGTTACTGATGGGCTCCTTTACAGACCACGCAATAGGCCCCACCCACTGTTAAACCTCTATTTTAACCAGAATGCATTGGAAGATGATGATGATGAATTGGTTTCACGTTGTAAATCTACTGTAACCTGATTTGGGCCCAAAATGTGACATCAACCGATCGTAGACCAATGATCGGTAAAAGGAGCGAGTCATGGCAGCGGTGACTCCCCAAGAATCAAAGCAGCCACGTTTCCTGCGTCTCCCACTGAAGCTCTGCCTCTGATAACTATGAATCTCTTTATGATGAGAGAGGCTTTCCTTCATTTCCTTGCTGTTGTGACTTCAGTGCACTTTCTGGCCTTTGCTTCTCTTCCGGTCAACATCCGTCGGTCCACGACGACTCACGTGAACAGTTTGTACACATAAAGTTTCTTCCTTTCGATGAAGGTGTCTTCCCAAATTCAGCAAATAGAATTGTATCCTCCTCATACCTCACATTGCTTGTATGGAGTAATGCTTTGTATCATTTGAACAGGACCTAAATGCCTTTTCCTTCTCCGAGGAATGAAATGTATGTCTGATATTAGAGTCCTTCCAACTCTTCGATGAGCTCCCCTCTGCGCTGAATGGTGAAGAAGGAAATCAGACCCGCAAACTGCTTGTTGATGGATTTTTTTCTCCCCCATTTATCTCGGGATGTTTCGTTTCATTACGTCTTGCGGGGGATGTTATTTTTTATTTGTTTGCATGCGTTTTTAAATCATACCTGGTTTTCCATATCAATCCATCAAACTGGCAACTCTTCCGTGTGTAAATGTCTTAAATCACAGCTGAATGCACCTTTTTTTTCTTTTCGTGAAAGAGACTCTTTTTTTGTGTGTGTTTTGTTTGTTACTGAATAATAGCTTGTTTCCATGCTGTACGCTCATTTCTGGAAACCTTTTTAATTCAGTTTGAACTGAGAAGAGGAAAGTTTGTTTACTCTTTCTGCAGCGCAGAATCCCATTTGACTGCCAGTCGTGTGAAATATGGAGAGATGCTCATAAACACCACCTCATTTCAGATGAACCCGATTACTAATTGAAGATGCTTTTGTGCATTTTGGGGGGTTTGTTTTTGTTTTGACAGCAGACACATGGCGTTCCTCAAAAACATTGGATTACCAATTTGATGTGTTTGATACCACGGAACGGATGAATTATAATCAAACTACGGTGTACAAAATGAGTATCCTTCCATCTGTAACACATTGTAAACAAACCCTTTGTAGACACTGGAGTTCTGTAAAATAGTAATTACTGGCAATGATGACGACGACGATGATGATGATGATGATAATAATGGCTGTCTGTTCTTCTTGTTTTATAAAAGTGTTGTGAAAATTGTAAGAAACTTAAAGTATTTAAAAAGGTTGTTCTTGTTTTTTTTATTTGCTTTGGTTTTGTTATGATAATATATTATTGTGTACCTATTGTAAATATGAAGCACACCTATTTTGCAAGCCAAGGATTCACTTTGTACTGTTGTTATATATAAATAAACTTTGCTGGTTAAAAATTGCATAGAAACCAAAATCTGGCTTCGAGTTTTATTTGATCTTGTTTGTTTTGTTTCTGTATGAAGATTTGACCCTCAACTTGTTTAACCTGACACATATCAAACTTTTATTTTGGCAAAACACAAAAGCTAGGCCAAACACTGGTGGACACGCTCAGGCTCAACATTATATAAAAGCTTGAGCCTTCAAAATAAAAGCACTAGGCAGCTTTCCATGT
>JAUESF010000050.1:5829517-5839695 GCA_032274765.1 Malacoctenus tetranemus
GAGCGCCTTGACACACTTGTGAATGTTTCTGCCGCTGTATAATGAAGTGGTCATTTGTATTGCACTTGCAGGGAGAGGAGGCCTACCCAGTGGATCAGGAGAACCAGGGCAACACCCTCGTATCCGTGGCCCCCCTCAACCCTCCTCCCGAGACCCCGGAGAAGCCCAGCGTGAACGGAGAATCCACGGAGGCCCCAAAAACCCCTCCTCCGACCAACGGCCACTCCACCGCCAAGGCAGACACCGAGCTGTGAACCTGTCCCAAGACTAACGTGGCCCTGAGACTACCCCCACTCCACCCCCACCCACCTCCGTCACAAACATAAGCACCACCACTTACATACACATCCACATCCACACACACCACACACGCGTGAGCACACACAGGTCTGTGTAAATATACGTTCATCACTGAAACCACTCCTACTTTTAGGCCACAGAGAAGTGGACACGAAGGACAGAAACAACCTCCAGTAGCAACATTTCTGTTTTTCCAGCGCTCTCACCTCCTCCTCCTTTGGCTTCATGCCTTGACGAGCTTCGGGGAAACCAGTCTGATGACGGCTGTGAAGACGGTGATGAATGATGCTGACAATGACGAAGGCTCAGTCCCTGGGCTGCTCGGGCCGGAGACGTTGGGTGTGAGGAGGGTGTTTTTTTTAGCATTATTCAGCACCGGCTGCCATCAGTGACTGCAGCCTCTGGAGTCACAGCAGAGAGTCTCTGCATGTAATCAGGTTTCAAACACCCAAACACCCCACCAGCAACACACAGCGTAAGCACAGCGACAAAGATACAGCTTTAACAGATGGAAGAAAAAACAACACACTGCCTTGAACTCTGTTTACAAGCTTTTCACAGAGAAAATGCATCAAACCTTCGTCTCGTTTGCATGATTGAGTAGTTGATTTTGTGGGTGTTTGATTATGTGTGTGTGTGTGTGTTCTTGTGAAAGCTCTATGTGTGTTTGTATTTACTTGCATCTGTACCGTGCATGGACTGTATCCACTTCTTTTGCTTACTGTACTGTACGTAGAGGTGCCTGTGAGACAGAATAGCATGCGTGTGTGTGTGGTTGTGTGGCTATATCTCGATTTCTGTATATTCATACTTGTGTGTGCGTGATTTGTGAGCGCGCACTCAGATTTGTACACAAAGATTTGTGTGTGCCTAGCGAAATTTGTGGGTGTCATTATACAGCTTTTGCTACCTCTGTGTGTGTTCTGAGATGTGCGTCAACTCTTTGACTTCGCCTCCACTCGGGCCTCTCAGTCTGCTGGATTCTCCCAGTTAATTTGACTCAAGACAATTTTTCCTACACACACAGAACTTGGTGCTCACAAACACACAAATCTGCGTGCGCCCCAGTGAACACAGATATCAATATGCGAATCGAAATGAAAACACACAACTCTGTGTGCAGTCACACAAGTCATTCTGCCACTATGAGAGAGTGACAGGCTGAAGTGTTTGAGTAACTGGTGAGTAAGGCTGTGTATTTAACCACCCAAAGAATATGTACAAATGTGTAAAGAAAAATGAGATGGCTGAGCGGCTTGCAGTTGATTCCCACGGCGAGTCGGAAAAAGTTTGCAACGGCACTGTTTTCCTGAAGAGGGTTGACCATCAGGGATTCTCGGACATCTCCGCAATGAGCAGAAACAACACGCCACTTTAAGGCGGAGTGGTTCGTTTGCTGGTTTCACCGACAAACTCATGAACATTTTTCAGAGGAACCTTTTCACCTGTCGTCTCTGTCCATCCATTCATCAGCATTATTCTCATTTTAATATACTGTGTATGATTTCTTTTTGACCTATCAGTATTCAATGACGACTTTTTCTGCCTTGTTTTTAATCTTCCTATTGTCATTTTTTGCTATGTGCCAAAGATTTCCACGTTATAGCCTTAAATATAAACTTTGTGGCACCTTCAACTATTTGAAGGTGGGTTGTTTGAGGGCTGTGGGGACGAAAATGCATCTTATGGCTCAAAATCTGTGACTTGTTTATTTGTCTTGTAAATATAAGCAACATTTTTTACTGACATACTTGAGCGCAAATAGAAAATGAAACAGCGATTTGCCTTTTTGTTCCTTCAAATTAGAAACTATCGTGATACAAACAGGAAGTCTCACATCAATTTCTCAATTTAATCTGTCTCGTTTTGTTTTTTTTCACTGCTAACATTCCAGTGTGGCTGTTTAATTTCACTAGCACTCTGCGGTCTGAATTGTTGTTGTAGGGTTTGTTTTTTTTAACATGAAATAAAATAAAATAAAAGAGTGAAAACTGAATGACTTTGGCCGAATGTCATGTTTTGGTTTTCTTCATCGTGAGAGTGAGCAGGGCTGGGCAGCAAAAACACGGACCAACGTGCGCACATACGTACATCTGCGCCTCTGACACCCATGGAATTTAAATCCCATACAGCCCATAAGATCGCACAGCTGGTTTACATGAGCGGTAGTGATGACATCACTTTCACACTGTTTTGTCTTTCCCAGTTTGGGCGGGGCCGCCAAAACATCTCCCAGCTGTCCTTTACCGACGTGTTCCTCAGCCAAACAGCACCGTAAGAATCAACACTGTCCATCCTCAAGTGTGCATACACATCTTCTATATATCTATTGCATATCATGGTGTAGACAACTCAGTAAATTTCACATCTCTGACAGTGTGGCTTGTTTATTTCGCTCTCCCGCCCTTGTTTCATCACACCATCGGGTCCCGTGTGAGTTGCTGCCCGGTCCCTGCCCCCCTCCACACCCTGCAAGGAAAATATTTCCTCGAAGCTTGTTTGGCAGCGTCGTCCTGTTGTCGCGACGTAAAGCCAGCACAAGGCAAACACGCTTCAAACACAAATATGTGTGGTTAATGTGGTTACACACTCTTCGGAGGATGACACGGGTGTGTGACTGGTGGAAATCCCTTTTTTGATCTGCAAGTGAGAGTTTTACAGGCTCCAGGCCACATTACTTTGAGTTTTAAAAAAAATCAATCTACTGTTGATGTATGAGTGCAAAGATTTTTTTATACATTTTCTCCATGTTTGCAGGTCATTCAGTCTTTCTCCACAGACGAATGCATGTGATCAGTCAAATTGCAGATTGTTTTAGTTTGTCTGAAATGTGTTCAAGTGGTAGCCAACAATCGATAAAATGCAGAGTTTACTGTGGGGCAATTTTTTTTCAATGTCTTATAATTTAAAGATATATTCTGAAGGTTGCACGCTGGTAAAGTGGTTCCCACTCTCACTTCACAGCAAGAAGATGCTGAGCTTGTGAGCTTGTGTCTGGGTTTGCCTGCCCGAGTGGGTTTTCTGCAGGCACTCTGGTTTCCTGCTACAATTGGAAAACACACATATGAGGTGAATCAGTGACGACATTGCCCATAGGCACGGGGGGTGGGGGTGGTACTGCTCTGTGTTTGCTGTGCATCAAACCAGAGAGCTGTCCAGGGTGTACGCAGCCTTCGCCCAGTGTGCACTGGGATTAGCTGAAGCAGCCTGCGGCTAATGAATCTTGAAATTAAGTTGAACAATAACCATCTCTTTTTCCTCGAGTAATTGAGGAGAAAAGATGCACACGTTTACTCACTGTTAGTTTCATGACCAGAGATGTTACTGAGTATAAACCTTTCCCCCCACATCGACCTCAGCAGCCCTGCAGAGCCTCACCACATAGCTTAGCTTCCACAGCTTTTGTTCAATGTCACATAAGTCCCCCAGCACAGGCCCTCTCCCCTCCCATCCTTCATCCCATCCAGACCCAAGTTCCCCCACCCCTGCATCCCCGCCACTCGCCAAGAGTCGTGTATGCGCGGAGGAATCTGGGACTGCGAACAAAAAACTCAGCTGGTTGTTTTTATTGTGGGGAGGCTCCCCCCTCAGCGTGATCACAGCTGCCAAATACGTCATGTTTTCCCTCTCCCTGCCAAAGCACACCCCTTCCAAGCTCATTGATGGTAAGATAATATTGGCAGGAACCGGAGGGTGGGAGGTAAAGGAGAGCACACGAGGGACCCAGCGAGTTCCTGAGGTCAAAAGGTGTGGTCCACGGATTGGACTCATGATGAAAATTTAAAGGATGAATGTTTGGGTTCGTCAGACGGTCACATGAATAACCGGGAATCATCAGCAAACAGATCGACTCAGTGATTAAAGGGAGTATCTAATGCAAAAGGTCTGTAAGAAAGTAGATTAAAACACTGCCTGTCCATAAACTATTAATCAAACTTTGCAGATGTTGTGGTGACATATAAAACCAATGATTTTCTTCAAAGGCAGTGTAAAAAAAAATCTCAGATGTGGGCATTGAAAGTGCAATTCAGGAAATTCCACCAAATATGCACCAAAGACGTGTTGGATTGGAGATCTCCTTCCTTCCTGATGTCCTAGTATTTCAGCGCCTTTGCATTCGAGATGTAAAACAACAGGAACAAGGCAAACTGGAGGGAAACATAATATACTTTAACAGAGTTCGGAAAAACACGCATCATGGGAAATGTACTCTGCAGCCTGGTGATGCTGGGATCCACATTAAGGGAGGTGTCTCCTCTCAGGCCAGTGTGAGGCCCCACTGGAGGGAGTGACCATGTCACTGTACCATCAGAGGGCCGTGCCAAGTACCAGCGTTAACATTCATTCTGTTTCTTCAACAAGTCGCTATGAGCTCAATATGAAACTGCAGGTCTTCATCGTGTCGGGGGGATTGAATAGTTCTTTGACAAAGTCTTTGTAAAAACTGAATCATTTCAGGAGGGACTGTGCTGCATTATAAAACTGAAAGCCTTGAGAGGATGGAAAAACCTGGAATTCCATATTTTGTAACCAAAACAGTTGGACAACAAATAACAATGGAAAGTCTCATCGATATCCCGTCTGCTTCCTGCACATTTCTGCACGCTGGCGTTGTCTAATACTAACATCTGTTGTAGGAAACAATCTGGAACGTTTTGCCTTCTGCTTCCAAGTGAGACAACTGTCGACAGAGGACGCAGCGCACACACAAGCACGAACACACACACGCACACACGCACATACACACTCACACTCACACACACCACAAGATTTTTGAAACTGCATTAAAAAATGCACACAATGGACTGAAATCCCACAACAGTTTCTAAAACCTCACATCAGCTGCAGACAAATCACTGGAGAAGAATTGATTACATCAAACATATCAACTTTGTCTTTAAGTGTGTGTGATTCGTTATGTTTCTCTGTTTGCCCTGTGATGATGGCGACCTGTTTATGATGTGCCCTCTTCAGAACTACGTGAACCCAAATTGGATAAAAAAGCACTGGTGTTGATAGATGGACACACTTTTGGAAGGACTAATAACAAATTCAATGTAGTTTTTTTTAGGATCGTAAAAAAAATACCACTTACTTTTCAATAAACTTGTGCTTATGGTAGGAAGCACTGTGCAGTTGAAGAAGTACTGCTGGGTTAGGATGCCCTCTGCTGTTCAGTGTAGGGAACAGAAGGGCGAGAAGATAAACATGGTGAGGCCCACTGTCAGCAATGACTACGTCCATTTAATGAACAAGAATAACGTGATCTTACCTGCATAAACCTGTATCACATGTTTTCCACGCATCATGTGAACCACAATATGAACATCAGGCCTGCTAATGCTGCAGCAAGGAGGAGTTGTAGTAACACAGTCCCACATAGTATGAACATGACTGAAAGAGAGAGAGGGGGGGTATCATAACATGATAACTTCAGTATTATCCAGGTGTCATAAAACTGACGGGTCATGAACAGGTAAGCCAGCATTTAACGCTGACATTTGCTAGAACCTTCCATTAGAAAGGCTTCACGCACACTAGCATCACATCGGTAATGTTAAATTTAAAAAAAATGGCCTGAACTAGAATGAAGTGCACAAAATAGAAGGTGAACTAGTACGATGTACAATTCAAAGAAAGTATGTTAACTATCAAAGGGGTGGGGGCATCGCAGAAACAGCAATAATGCAAAAGTATCTTGTCTTCGAAGCCGATTATGAGCTAACAAGTACTGTCGACAGGGCGGCCTCTTTTCACATACACTGTAAGTCATTGACTGTCATTGACATTCAGCCAGACTTTACCAAAATCCCTCGGAAATGCGAGTCATTTTCCAACTGAAGCTGTTTTTCAATCATTGTTTAATGCTTCATAAAACTCCAGCGGCTTTCGTCCCTGATAAACGGCAGAGAAACGGGGTTTCTCGAACAATCCGGAAGTTTCTCGGGGTGCATCATCTCGCGCCATCTCCGCTCACTTCCGCCTCTGCGCCTGTTTGTAAACATGCGTCAAAAGCACGTGATCCGACCGACGCATATCGCTGCCGCGTCCAATCGCGAAACGGGGGTGTGTGCGGGTGGGCGTGGCCGCGCCGTGTTGCTGTGAAAATGTCGATGGACTCGGGCTTTCATCGGGGCAGGGGGGGGACCACTCCGGGGTTCAGGAGGAGCGGAGGATGGAGAAGGTTTTTTGGGGGGAGCAGAGGGGAGACAAGGGGGGGAAGGAGGAGTGACGACAAGGGGACCGGAGGTGATAGGAAAACGTTGGTAAGGAATCCTCCAGGAGGAAGCGTTCATTTAGGTCCACTGGCTGATTAATGGACCATCATGTATGGGGATGTAGGTTAAAGTGCGTTCGTGGTGGGCGGTGGGGCTCGGAGCTGTTTTGTAACGCGCTTCAGTTACTTTTTTCTCTCAATATTTTTTTCACGTTACATTTTCAACGCGTTACTTTCAAAAACCTCTGAATATCATTTTGTGATTTAAAACGTGTTCTTTTTTTGTTATCCCGAGGAGGCCAGCGAGGATTACGCATGGCCGTGATTTGGCTGTTATGATGTAGTGCGCAGTTTCCAACGTTGTTACCCGGAAATAAGCGAAACGTTGGCTCCCAGCTGTTCCCTTATAAAACGTGTCCGTGCAGATTCCTTTTATTTCTGCCTCCGGAGACGGTGGGAGTGAGAGGCAGAGGGGGGGTGGTGGGATGGAGAGGTGTGCTGTGCTGGATGCTTGCTGCAGGAGGATGTTGCGCACTTGTATTTACCTCAGGAGTGAGCGCTCCATGCACCCATGCGGTACTGCGTAATGACTGGATTAGGGCATTGTCTTAGTCTGGATGCTTTTCGTGCATGATTTAACAAATTTAATGTATGTTCCTGTTTTGAAATGAGTGGCTCTTTTTTGTTGTTAAAAATGTAACTTTATAATGAGAGATAAATGTTTGAAACTAGCTTTAAGAAAAATGCGATTCAAGAGATGTGCATGTTGCTGCTGTTCATTCTGTGCCCAATATTTTGGAAACTTTGGGTTGTTTTTTTAATATTGCACTTGTAAGAGTGAGTCGTTTTAAAAGTATTGTGCGATTCTTTCTGAAAAAAAAAGACTGACTATATAATATACTTTCTCCTGGCATCGTTAAAATAGAAATATTAAATTAGTCTATAATACCAGAAGTTACAATTATGTAAGATTATTTTTGTCCTTTGTTCACTCACGTAAGTATTTGAATCCGTCAAAATGTTCCCTTTTTACCCCAAACAGCACATTTTTGTTGTTGTTTTTGTTGTTGTTGAGATGTATTGTTCGTCCACTTGTGACTCAGCTCCATCCATCCAGAGGTTTCTATGTCATACGCACTTTTTATTCCTGATGTAAACAAACCCTCAAGACGCGATACTCCAGTTAAACACCAGGTGGCGTGTTTGTGCAGGCTGACGGTACAGTTTGTTCCAGAGAGAGGGAGAAAGTTATCCAAGACAGAGAGTTCTTGGAATGAGTCAGATGTTTTAGCTTGTTTTGTTTTTTTTCAGGGAATCTTTGATGCAACTCAGCAGAGTGACAATGAAAAAACAAGTCTTGTGTGTGAACGAGGGCTGGCGAACATGTGTTTGCGTTCACTTAGTAACAGATGTTTTTTTTGTTGTCCAGATCAACCGTTACAGTCATTGCACTTCAGAACAAAATGTTACGACTTCTGTTTACCTCCGGAGCTCCAAAATAACTTCAGTGAGTTGTTTTTCCGTTCACTTCAGGAGCACATAAAAAGAAACATGCACGGGACTGGGATCAAACAAAATAACTACAGGGAAGTCAATAAATGAAGGAGTAATATAAAAACTGCAGGACTAACAATAAAAAAAACAAAACTTGATTGATGTGATGAATAATATTGTTGTCTTTGTCACCAGGGGGAAATCAGGCCTCACCTTCATCTTCCTATAAAAGGCAGGGGTGAGTATTTTTCGCATTACATGCTGTAGCTACACACTCTGTGAATAAGATGTTTTCAAAACAGTCTGCCCAAAAACAGTGAGCCATTTATTTTGCCTATTCAATTGCAGGGCTTGGTCAGTGTTAGGCAGTTATATATATGTATAATATTAATTACAATCATTTACAGCTTCACTGTCAGGTCTCATCAGTACAAAGGTCTTGTTTTTTACATTTTGTTTCAAAGTAGTAAAGTTGTCAATATTTCCTGTATTGTTCTTGATGAGTCATGAAACAGTGACAAGGACTTTGCACGACTCTCCTTCATATTTATACCGATCAGATATCAATTTATGACCACTGACAGGTGAATTTAATAACAGATTAGCCCTTTTTCACAGTGACTGCCAGTGGGTGGGGTGCATTGGGGCTTGAGCTTCCTTGGGCTTGGGCTTCCTCCTCAGGACTCATGTTAGAAAAATGAAAAATAAGCAAAAGTGATGATCTGAGGTAGTTTTAGGGCGTTTTCAGTCTGTAGGGGGCAGTACTTATCGCACGGGGTCAAAAAGAGCCACAGGGGCAGGACCTTTTGCAGGTGGGGCATAAATGCTGGCCTGCTGCTTTAGCTCTAACTGCTGCAGAAGTTGATGATTGCAGAGTGTCCAATCATACGGTGCATCTCAGTCTGTTGCATAGAGAGGGACTTTGACAGGATTACACCTGTGGTTTTAATGTTATCGCTCACTGGTGTATGGTTGAGTCATTATGGAGTCATATATTTATAGATTACATGATTAGAAATCTCTTTTTGCTGGTCGAGCCCATCTGAGATCATGCCGAACTGCGTGTGGCCCTTGAACTAAAATAAGTTTGACACCGCTGCAATAAAAGGTCCAAACATTTTTCTTCCACGTGTGGCTGCTTGTGTGATCTTTCCCCATTGTTCCCATTGCAGCCGAAAAAACAATATCAATGGGGCGGACCGGGCACCTTTCCAGCGGAGAGATTAAGGCTTAGGAAGTGGAACAGGCCCGGCTGATGGATGACATGTCTAAAATTAACACGCTGCCCACTGGATGGCGAGGCAGGAAGTGCCAATACTTGGATACATCTAAAGAGCCCGTTTTGTGTCCCTGTCGATAGAACCACAAAGCACGGTCACGGAAAAATCCTGTATTACTGTTAGCGACCGAAGGGATTCCCTCAATTCTAACTAAATATATTGAAATGTGGTCAAAAGAAATAGTCAGAGACTTAGAGTGAGGATGGTCCCAATTCATCAATTCCAGAAACTTTTAACTTTCTTTTTACATTTTATTAAGCTAGATTGTGACTGTTTGCAAGTAATGTAAATGATAAGCAGAGCATAGTTTTTTTCTTGTCGTCTCTTTCTTTATCAACCCCCTGTAAGGGATGCCAGTGGTCAAACAGGGGCCCTCAGGCTTGACCTATGCTGATGCTGTTGACACTTAGGCTTAGACACTTTCTGTAAGTTGTTGAGTGTGGGTGTGCCCACCAGTGTGTAGCTTCACTGTAATGTTTTGGTGACTCAGAAGTTAGACAGGGGGGCTTGTAACCTTACTTAGAGGCATTTGGGAGAGGAACCACTGGCCTAAAGCAGGAGATGTAATCAAAATCTGTGTCCGTATTCCTTGCAGTTGTCTTAAATAGGATGTAGGCACAGTCTGAGGACATCTCTATTCTTGTCAAGCAGATAGACCTTGATCCTCAGATCGATACCCTCAGCCTGCACGCAGCAAACATGCTCTGATCTCTCAGATCCCTTACATTTCCCATCATGCTCGAAGGTGAAAACTGATTCTTTCAGCAACGCTCTCCTTTCCTTGTGTCCTGCAAGGTGAAGCCACGAGCTGCAGGTTTGGTTTCCAGTGAGGAATCAAGACGTCACAAGTTGGTATGAGTGAAGAATTTATGCAGCAACCAAGTGAA
>JAUESF010000050.1:5848080-5870337 GCA_032274765.1 Malacoctenus tetranemus
GTGTGTGTGTGTGTGTGTGTGTGTGTGTGTGTGTGTGTGTGTGTGTGTGTGTGTGTGTGTGTGTGTGTGTGTTCTTGTTTGGCCCTTCACACATGCTGAAAGCTTGGATCGAGTATCAGATCAGATGTGTGGGCGTGTTGTAGAAAAAATGGATCGAGACAGAGACGTGTTTTGGTGCTTTTCTCACTCGTTTGTTCCTTTTCATCCTTCCGTCTCTTTCCTTTTCCTTCCTCGCTCTGCCTTCATCTGCTGAAATGCTCGCCGCTTCCTGAACCAGGCCAGAGAATCGAACTTTCTGAGCACGTACGAGCCCACGCGTAAACCGTCTTTCCAGAGTGCGTTTAAATCCTTTACAGTCCCCGAGATGCTGCAGGTCCTCTCTCATCTCATCCTGTGCCAAAGCAAGATCAGAAACAAAGCAGTTTACAACTCACTTTTTTCTACTCACACGAGAAGACGTATTAGCACGATGCAGGAAAAGAAAAGTAATCTGTGAGAAGGAATTAAACCTTTGAGGGGTGTTTTTTTTAAGCCAAGAACGTGGTGGAGGATCGTAGTTTCTTCAGCGGGGGAGTTGGGACCACCTTCGGGAGGAAAATAGATGACTGAGGCGGACACGACTTGGCCAGCTCAGAGTACTCAAATTGGTTTTGTACCCAACAACAAAAATTTGAATGAGACTGCTTCTGCATCATGAGGAAATGCTTGCATTTCACCATGAAGATCTGCCAGCTGACACGTTTCTTTTGAGCCCCGTCTGTCACATAAAAAAAACTGGTCATATCTACCTTGTACTTGATTGTAGTTCTCAAACTTTGTTGAAATGTTTCAGAATTTTCTCAAAGCACCTTTTTTTTTTTAGAAAGGGACATTCCCTTTCCCTACCTGCTGGATTCAACTGCACATCCTACAACAGAAGAACGCGTCCCATCAGAAGTGCCCCCTTTGGAAGCTGGTTTCAGATGGTGGCTTAGAGTTTTGTCATCTATCTAGCACCATTTGAAATCAGTGTTCTTCGGGAGGGAAGTGTGTTTCTGCCACCAGCGTGATGTTTCCAGGTTTGCATCAGGAGGCCTCGGCAGGCCACTTTTCTCCTCAGCTTCAGCTCTCTGTCCTCTCTCCAAGGTTGACTGATTTCTTTTGGTGTTCAGAGTCCGCTTCCGTTTCTAGCACCATTTGAAATCGGTTACAATGAAGGACACACCTCGTCAGACTCTGGCCGGGATCTGTGCGATGCTCAGCCACGCTCGCCGCTGGTCCAGCACCATTCCCAGGAACGACTTTCCACCGCAGTTTAAGCTTCATGAACATTTATTCATCTATCAGATCACTGATGGATGGAGAAGTGCTGAAACAACACCATGAGCTAGTGAAACAAAAATAAATTTGAGCATTTGTATTTTTGTATGTATGTTGCTTGTGCAAAATATGTAGTTATGTCAAAATCCTTTTCTACCCCCCATTTACATGCATGTTGAGGAGTATTGAGAAAAAAAAAGCTACAGAAAACTGTTTACTTGGGAATATTTGTACTCGTGCTGCTTGACAAATTGTGGTTAGGATTGTTTCTTGACAACACAGCCACAAGGTGGCACTGTTACCTAACCTAATGCACTCGATGCTTGACCAAGTCAGGACCGCTGTTGATTTTAAAAAAAACAAAAAACTTCCCTGTGATCAGCTGTTTGTTTCATGATGCGTTGCTTCTTTTGGATACTGGATAATATGTGCAGAATCGTTTACATCAATCACATGCACACAAAAGTAATAGTTATGGACAAGTGCTAAGAGTGAACACAAATTGGGGCTGCTTCAGGGTTAATGACAGTAAATCCCACCAGTGTGCTGTAAACAATCGACTTGTAAAAGGGAAACTTTAAAGCACAGTGTGTTTTACTCTGAATTTCGGGCTGTAAAATATATAAATACTTGTCAAATAATCGGATAACTTTCTGCCTTTGTAATTTCTTATTTCTTCAAGCTCCAGCTCGCCCATGGTTTAACCTGAATCATGTTACTCAATAGTTCATCAAGGTTTTTTCCCCTCGATAGATTTTGACAATGACACTTTTGACTGTGACTTATAAATATACCAGTGCAAACACTCATGTACACATTGCACACAACACTGCAAACACAAGTGTTTTCCTTTTTTTATTTGAATTCACTCAAACAAAAAAAAAGTGCTAAAATGTACACAGTTTTAGGCCTGGCAGCTAAAAACTATACAAATACTTTGAGATGATGCGACACAATTTGTATTCAAATAAATAAAGATGAAGCCAGGCAAGTGCAACATTTTATGATCAAATTATATACACAACGCGACCTGAGGCACACAACTGTGTCTCCCTATTCCTGTCTTGGACAGTTATGGGTTTACAAATGTTTAACACTCGTGCACAAAACATTAACTTTTGAAAAATGATGCGTCGTAGAAGGTACAGCATGTAAGGTGCAATTGCTGCTACTGCAAGCGCTGAGTGGTTGTAATGAGAAACTGCAGATCTTTCAAATACATTTTTCAGTCGTTGCTGTCGTGAGAATTTCCTCCTGCTTCGTTACTCCTCAAACTGAAAGTACCAGCGAGGGAAGAGTGAATCATTACATCTTCTTGCAGTATTAAGTGGTATTAAAAAAAAAAAAACGATCAAGCTGCGGTAAGCTGGTTATTGTTGACTCCGGTAGATATGTAGCACACTGATGACCTCTTCTGTTGTGTTTGCCTGCAGTAAGCACACACTGAACCTTGCACCTTAAAGTGATGGGCAACGACGAATCTTCATCATCTGGCATAAGTAGTCACAAGTTTAAATGTAAGGCTAACGCATGCCTATTACTGAGTATTCTTACCAAACCAAATGTAGTTACTGACAAAAAATAATACATACAAGCTAAAACACTTGGCTGTTCATTTTAAGGCATTGCCTTACGTTTAGGCCACTGGTTCCAAAACCATCTGTTTTCCTGGAGCCCCCTGCTGAGGCTGAAGACCTTTTTTTTTTCTGCGTTGCCAAAACAATACCGGGCAGTATCTTGTGTCTGCTCTAGATTGTACAAAGTATTTCATTCTGGCTTTCTTTCAAACAGCCTCTGAGCAGGCAAAGTCCTGGAGCACAAACTGGAACCACTGGTTTAGGCACTATGATGATAGGAGGTGTTTCACTGATCCTACTCTTTGCTTATTTCTCAACAAGTTCAAGCTCCCCTGCATACCGAATCCTCGATTTCCTGATGTTTTCTCTATTGGTGGAAGTTATCTGAATGAGCAACAGGCATGTTTAAATACTATTGAATTAGATGTGAGTATCGGAAGCAGTCAAGTAAGTATTTAGGACTTGTTTTGTTCACTTGGGAATGTCGGATTTACTCCTTTTTAATAGCTGTTCTGTGCTCAGTGCAAATGTACAGAAGCTAAAAATTAGGAAAACGATAAACCTGAAAGTTAATTCCTTCATTTTTACAATAGTATAACAAACTCAAAGATTATCAAGGAGCCTTAAGCGGTGCTGACCAAACAGGGAGTTCTACTTCACCATGCAGAGCAGCTCCACCAAAGAGGAATCTGTTGCGTTTTCAGAGTCTCAGGCGAGCCGTTGGGATCAGATTCATGATGTGGTTTTGTGTTTGCTGGAAGCCCACATGCATATGCAGGGCAAAAACATTCGAAGACTGGTCCGGTGATCCTTCGTCCTTCTTAAGTCAGTTTAGTATTCAGAAGTTGAGGTACCACAGGACTACTGCGCATGCTGCAGAAAAAAAGGAAGGGGGGGGGGGAGTAGTTATGATCTCTTCTTGCAACATGAAGCCTGAAAGCGCCGAAGGACCTGAGGACGAAAATATCTACCTCCACCAACCAGAGGTTATGTCATCGTCGGCATCGTTCATTTGTCTTTTGTGTGGCCAGTTAGGTTAATGTCATTGGAAAGAGAAGCAAAAGAAGACTGAAACACCACCGTCAGTTTGATCTGGTGGGATCGACTGCAGCTGCTGTGGTCCTCCAGCTTCTCATATTTCTGCTCCAGCTTCTTCAGCTTTTCACAAACTGGCTTGAGCGTGGGCGCTACAATTTATTTTGCCACTTTAATGGGGGTTCTTTGGGACACTGGGCTGTTTTAAGTTCCTGAATCAAAGGCCAGCTAAACCTTTGCTTTATTTCCCCAAAGATCAGAAACAGTTGGCTGGTTTAAAGCCACGTTTTAGTGAGCGTGCTGGTGTGAGCCATCAGTCAGCGTCCGTCAGCACACAGTCGTGTGACAAGTCCCACACCCCGACTTCTTCTGAAAGGCCCTTTCACATGGACGTTTGCGTCTCTGAGACAAACATGCTACGTACAAATACCAGCCATTGTCCACCACATCAACACATTACCTAAGATACACAGGAACACAGCTTGCAATGGAAGAATTGCAACAGTGTGTGGGGCTAACAAAAAGTAACAAAAGTACCTCCAGATCACCTACAGCTAAGAGCTGCTGGATGCTGCTACATCACACTATAACCACCTGGCGTACTGGGCCATTCGTTCTCCACCTCCATTACGGAAATCATCCGAATGTGTGAAATCACAAACAGTGCCGCTTAAGCCGACTTGGGGGAATCACTTTGCAGGTTGACTGAAGACGTGACGGTGCTGTACCGCAACATCTTCTGTGTGAAAACAGCTGGAGAAAGTTTAGGATTGGAGGATGGTTTTTTTTCATGTTCTGGAAATTTCAGTGGAAAGCCAATGAGGTTTTTTTGTTAAATACTTAGTAAAATTTTAAAAAGTTCCTGAGGGGGAGAAGGGAATCATGTTTTAGTAATACGTGACACAGACAGGTGTCCAGTGGGTTAGGCAACAGCTGAGGACAATGTGAAAGAGGCGGAAAAAAATGCACATTTTGAACATTTCATGAACAGAAAATGAAGAATGATGGGTAATTTTTTTCCTTATAAATTATCACACATCATGTTCATTCAACAGGTTATTTCATGTGTGCTTTGACAGCCATCATCTTACCGAGAGTGCTATATCCTCGGCATCTTTTGAAGCCTCTGTGTCAGTATTATCCCTGTAATCCAGCAATGAATGGTCAATATGTTTTAAGTGCAAAAAAGCTGGTTAAGAAGCTGCAAGCCTTTAAGGAAGTCGAAGAGGAAGAATCGATATGCCCACAAGACTGCGTAACACTCACCTAACAAGGGATACCTCACACACATACACAGACACAGACACAGCAGCCCTGCCTGCAACCAACCGTCTACAAGCACAGCAACAATATCCAGTGTGTGTATGGGTGTTGAGATGCAATGTATGACCCGTTTGTTCCAGGAAGCTTGAACTAGTCACTGCAGCCACATGTTTGAAGTGGGTGATTACTGCAGGTGATGTTACTTACACACAGACAACATCTTTTTTAAAAAGATGAATTGAATAAACTCCTTTTATCATGTGAAAGGTGTTACACAAATGGAAGTCCTAATTTTTGGCAAAAACTCAAGAAAAATGTTTTGCTGTCACAGGTTCTATTATCACTCATTGACTGAAGATTTTTCTATAGACTTTTAAATTATGAGCCCCATTTTGCAAATTGAGCTAAAAATGGACAAAAACGAGGAAATGAAACCTTCAAAAGTGAACGACAACACTCTCCCCACAGCACGTTCGGTGTCACAATGTAAATTTGGTCCATCTATAAACCAAATGTGGTTTATAGCCATAAACAGAACAGCCATAATAAGCAGAAACTATTTGGAGTGACCCTAAAAACAACACAACGTTCATCCAAAGTTGCTAAACATGATCGCGCTTGAAAAGTCTTGCCAGGTTAACTCGGTGAAATAGTTGCTTTACACGAGGGAAGACAACTTTGAGACGAGTGTGGACTGCTCAATGTTTCCTTTTGTCTTCATGAATTGCGTTCACGTGGTTTTGAAACGACTTTTCCTGCTCTGCAATGATCAGGTATTTCTCTGCGAGTTCGCTCCGAGAAACGTTACTATCCTCCTCGAACACCACTACGATCTAACATAGCGGGACACACACACACAGTTGCCACCCACGTACTGTGGGGATTTTTTTTGACCACCTTTAAAAGAAGAAGAAAAAAAAAGTCAAAAAGTATCCAAACTAATTTGATTTATCGTGTCATACTAACAGGGCTGCACAGTGGTCTAGCGTTTAGTGGTATGGCCCCGATATGACAAATGTCCCAGTTTGATCCTGGGCTTGAGGGCCTGAAGGAGGGACTTACATGGTGCCCTGGAGAGCGCCAGCGCATGGGTGGGTGGGAGGAGGGGCCGCCTAAATAACTACATGAAGGAGACAATGGGTGCAGAGCTGGACGGATGGGTGGTTCCAACACATCTATGAGTGAATGGATGGAAGGACCTTTGAATAGAAGTATGGACGGACAGAGAGGGAGATTGATAGACTGAAGGAAGGAAGACAGCGGGGAAGAATGAAGGGATGTTTATCAATGAAACGACCCAACACATGCTGCTCAGTGACCAGGAATTACGCAGATCTGAGCCAACAACTGAAATCTTACCAAAGTAAATTTCCAAAATTTTAAATTTTAGTTTGAAAACATGCATCACTTCCTGCACTGGCCAATCAAAAAATGACAACTTGTTCTCATCCTGCCTCCCCTGACACGAGCTCGAAAATGTAGCAACATTTATAGTTTCCACTTGGCTGTCGTCTGCTTTATTGCGTTTATCATTTACTGGAGGCCGAGCGAGTTGAATGAATGACCAACAGCTCCGTGTGGGAGAGTGCAAACCAAAGTGCTTCCGACAACACCGACACTGTAGCACAGGAAACACATTCACCCAGAAGCCCTACAGATGCACAGTATTACAACATGCAAACTTTGACAACACTGAGCAAAGACGGTTTTTTTTTTTTCTTTTGAAACAAACATATTGGGTTCAAACACAGGGACACACATGTAAAGCGGAAGATGAAACACGGTTAATGGCTGATAAAGCAAAGAAAATGATGATCGGGGAAACGGTCGTTTAAAAAGATGGTTAGTGCAGTTCGATAAATAACATTTTACCCTCTTTTCCTCTTGGTGAATGGGAGGAGTCCAAAGTACCAGAGTCCACAGACAACAGCAGAAGCGGCAACAATGACTATTTTGATGAGAAAAAAATAATGAATAATGAATGGGAAGATGGCCACCAACCACAAATGTGGTGCGCTTAGTCCATGAAACTCCTAAGTGGTGAGAATGGTATTACTGTCACCATTAGCAAATTTTAAAAAGTCTGCAGTAAAACAACCTTATTATACGCATGAAGCCATGATTATAGTTTTATTATGAAAATATCCACATCTCAGTCATACTTATTCTTCAAGTTCAAGGCTGTAAATAAGTAGAAACTTACCTCCAACAGTAATTCCAATGGCTTTAGCGGGAGAGTGTCCGTCGTCTATTGAAAAAAGAGAGAAAAATAAGTCAGTGTGGCTCAATAAAAGTATTTCTTACATGATATGTTCTTAAACAAAAAAAACAACCCAAGCTGCTCTTTTCCAGTTTGTAAGAACATGAACTCGCTGGTCAGTGTGGGTTTGATGTGTTCATGATGTTCTCAAGCATGTTTGTATACTGTTTTGTTTGATTCCTCACCACTGGGCGTAGATGTTGATGTTGTTGTTGTGGTTGTGGTGGTGGTGGTGGTGGTGGTGGGCTTTGTTGGGGGGACTATTTCTGCAAAATAACACAAGGGGAATATTAAGTATTGTAAAGTATGATTTGTATTGTAAAGTATGTTCAGCAGATACCAGGTAAGCTTTTACACACTTACTTTCACACACGGGAAGAGCGGGAGACCATTTATTATCTATGCCACATGTGAGCATCTCTGCTCCTTTCATGTTGTAACCAGAGTCACACTGTAGCGTCACTGATGATTTGTATGTATACGGAGGACGAGACCCTGAGAACCACTTTGCGTTCGCAACATTTGGTTCTTCACATTCAACCTCTGCAAACAAACAAAAATTAAACTTCAGATGAGATGATGGAAAATGCAAAGGGAATTGAAGGAAACAAGAAAAGGAAAAAAAAAATCATACTGGTGCAGGTTGGAGCAGCAGGTTGAAATGTCTCATCACTAGAACATGTGACCGACTCAGGCCCCTTGCGTACAAAACCATCGACACAGCTGTAGTGTATGACCTCTCTGAACTCATAGTGTTCTCTCACTGGACTGAAGGAGCCATGGACAAGCTTGGGTGGTGGATCACAAGTCACCACTGCAAAATCAAAAGGAACGTTATTTGTAGATAATCAGACGCTGGCAATTTGCTTCTGTATTTAAGGCACAACAAAAATACACTTTTTCATTGCACAATCAGAGCAATACTCAACTCCACTCATTTTCCGTTACAAGTCAGGACCACCTCAACACTGGGTGGGGCTGTCACCCTGCTTGCTTTCTTTTGTATGCAACAATTGGGTACAGTGAGGCAATGGAATATCTGTTGCTCATTTTACCACAGTGTTGGTTTTCTCATTGACAGAGAAAACAATAATGTGAGGTGTCCGTTAACCGTTTGTAGAAACAGCGATTTCTTTTTATGACTCATGCAGTGAAATCCCCACATGATCAATCGTCTGGGTTGTAACCATGACAGTGTAGAGACAAGAAAAAGCACATGGTAGCTGGTAATGGACACTAACATCGAATCAAAGACACTGAAAATGGGGAGCAGGTTCTGGGAGAAGATAAAACTTACCCACCTTCACACACAGGTGGCCTGTTGTTCCATCCTTTGTCTTCACAGACAAATGCATCTCTACCAACTAAACGGAAACTGAAAGGAATGGATAAAGTGTCAGCAACTGGCAGTCATCTGTCGTAGATGAAAAATGACAGCGGTGACTTTAATTCTTCTTTTTTTTATAGACGAACCCAGTTTTACAAGTGACCACAACTCTATCTCCAAACTCAGTCCCAGGATGATATTCAACGTTTCCATTATCCACATCTCCAAATGAGCCGCAGTTCTTCCCTATAAAGAAATGAAAAAACAGGTTCATCATTCTTCACTGAGACACAACTGAACCAAGGTATTTGGAAGCTGTTTCTTTTTTTGAAAGTGGGACATTTTTTTCCAATCACTGAGAGGTTGTTAATTATGATGTGCAATTTCATGCCTGTCATGTTTGGATGGGGGTGGTTTAAATCAAACAAGAGGTTCTTTTGTCAAATACAACACACTCTGAAGAGCACGTCTGGGGCAAAAGTCCCCCCCCCAATCACAAACCAAATAAAGGAGAGATTTTTTGTGGATTTTCTGTAAAATCCAACTAAATCCAGAAGGGCTATATTAGTTTTTCATGTTCTCTAATGAGCTTCAAGCAATTCATCAAATTCCAGGCATTTTTGTGACTTATTAACAACTATTACTTCTGAAGATTTGAAAATAAACTCACAACATTTGACAAAAAACTTTTGCTGTTGCAAAAAATTACATTTTAAATAGTTTAGAAATCGTAGAACAACAGACCTTCTTCACAGATTTTTCTTTCTTTCTTTAAATGTATGAGCTACAATCTAAAAATCTAAATACTTTTACTGTTTGGTGTGAAATCAAGTGAGGATATTTACTCTCGCATATCAGTTTCACAGGACTCCATTGGCCAGCAGTGCAGGTAATTGAGGAAGATCCTCCAGCAGACACGTAGCCAATATTACAGTCAAAAGTAACTCTGATCCCATCTGGGAACTCAGTTAAGAGACTGTCGGTGCCCTTAAGACCCATGTTGGGTCCACTGACAGGAGAGGAACAACTTTGTCCTACAGAAAAAGACAAAAAACAGGGAAAAGCAGATGGAAAAAGATGCTGCACGGTGAGTCAGAAGAGCACATGGCAAAGGGGAAGACCTTCACCTAAGACTAAACACCAGCTTGTGTATCTAATCACAGATACTTAACCACACCGCACTCACCTTGAACAGTAATGCCAATGCCAAGGGTGCTCAGCAGAAATACGGCACTGACACTCATGAGGAGATCTTGCAGGTTGGAGTGACGCCAACAAGACATTTCTGGTTGGGAGAAAAGCAAGCATTAACAAGAAAAATTGCATGAATAATTAAAGATTACTTCCTGACAGCACTGTCACTTAGGAGACACGCAGCTACAAGATACAGACCACTAAAACTCAGCCAAATCAAGTTGAGATTCAACCACACAATACAAGAAAGAAGATAAACATTAATAAGACGACTTGTGTTTACTTGTCTATTTTGGCTGCGGGAGGGCTTCCTTTGGAGTGTCCTACCAACGAAAGCGGACCAAACCCCACACAAAAACACATAAATGTTAGCAAATGAGCACGTAACTACTCATAGAGACGTTTTAACTAAACGCCCCTTTCACGCCAGCTATTGAAGTTCGGAATGGCAAATACGGCGGTCTTAAACAACACATAAATCCAAAGAAGCCGATTCACTGCAATCCTTCAAAGTAGCAGGTCAAGCTGCTGCTGCTGCTGCTTCAGACTTCCTTCAACAAAACACGCTGTGGGCGGTAACGCGTTACAGTTGGAACGGCCGAATATTACTCGGAAACAACTTCAGCTGTCAAGATATCTGCGCCGATTTCACTACCTTTGTACTTGGGATGAATATGTATAAAATGTGTCTAAGTACGCGTGTTGAAAAGACGCCAAAATGTATTAAATTAGAGGAACATCGCACTTACTTGGATTCGCTTAGCCTAATGTTTGGCCAACCAAACACGTCTAAAAGCTTTAAAAAAACAACATTGAACCCGCAATGCTAGAAATTAACAGTTTGATCAATCGCACGACAGAGGTGAACTCACCCAACTTCTCATTAAAAAACGTCAGGGATGAAAATGGAATACACTCGCCTTTGGTGAAAACTGCGCCTCGCTACCCGGAAATAGGCGTGGTCTTTCCCGTGACGGAAACGATGCGTCACGACGAACGAAACATTACTCAATAGACGAAGCTCGGACCACATGAATACTTTTTTAAGAAAGAAATTTATGATTACTTCGGCAAAACGACAAAGATGCATGTTTTTCAGTTTTTTTTTAATTTTTAAACCGGTTTATTTCTATTACCTACTGTCAAAATCCACAGTGCTCACGATTTTCTTCCATTTTACCGATATGAAAAAAAGTTAATTTCCTCTTCTGAAGACCAGAGCGGGCTTCTAAAGAGGGCGACATAATAAGCCCAACCTAAACTGACTCAATGAGAGGAAATCAGCTTCCTGTCGAGTATGAACGTATTAAGACCACCCTTTATTCAGTGACTTGACCGCACCAAAGCCCTCTACTAATAATTTGGAAAACAAAAACGATCACAAAATTGCTTGACGACACGAGTGTTCAAGTTTAGTTGTAAAGTGAGAGAGAAATATTCTGATCTTCCCTTGCACTTTAGTCGTGAGACTGTTTGGCCTGAAAGGAGAATGAAAAAAAAATCCTGTCGATATTGAAGAACTGACGGCAGGATCACATTCAAACACTGTTAATTTATGTAGTTAAATCTAATTTTAATCATTTTAAATAACTTTTTTTTTTGTTTGTTTTGTCAGTACTCCTTTATCATTTCTTGAACTGATTTTTCACTTGATATGTGATTCGAGATGACGACACAACCACTCACAGTTTGTTTTGCACATTAGGGAAACCTTTTGTCAAATATTTCCGATCTTTGCTGGAAAAGTCTTTACATCCTGCTTGGAAGCTTTATTGTGTGAGCGTTTGTGACAACAGTCCTTTAACAGTTCTGCAAAAGGTTAAAAAAAAAAAAAAAACCTGATGTGCCATATAGGAAAAAGGACCTCAACCTGTGTGTCCAAACACCAGCTTGTGCATTTAATCACACATATGTCACCAGCTTAACTGCCATGTTCTCACCTTGAGAAGTATAGCTAAGCTAAGGCTGCTCAACGAAACCGCACAGTGATGCCCTGATTGGATCTGGCACAGTCACTGAAGCCAGTGAACCTTTCTGCAAAAAAAGAAAAAAGATCCCTGATGGCTGAGTGATATTTCTGATTTCCTTAATAAAATAAATGATCAAATTCGAGAATTTTATGTATTTGAGGAAGACTCCAACAGGCATTCAAACAAGAAGTTACACACATATATTTAACAAAACTTGGTAATGGTTCACTTTCCAGTTAAGACCTAAAACTGAGCAGCAGATGGCAGCACTGTGCATACACTGCTGTGACTTTACTTCGACACTCGTGTACAAGGATGGCCGAAAGGCTTTCACACATGTGGATGTGGAAAGAAACACTTGTGAAATTCCAAAAGAATTTAACCTAGAGACTGCACGGTGGTGAAGTCGTTGGTACTTTCACCTCACAGCAAGAAGTTACCAGTTTGGGCATAGTACCAGCCATTCTGTGCCCCTGAGATTAAAAAGTGATGCTTTTTAAACGTTGGGGGGTGGGGGGGTTGGGGTACACATCACTGGAAAGGTCGTGTCCAGTGCCACCACCAGCAGCCCTGCCTGTTTGTGCTATGGAAAAAAATCCAGCACAGGAGACAATCGTGCCGGGTTTCTTCCAATTGTTTTAGAAGATTGTGAATTTGTTTGAATGCAGCCAGTTTGCTGAAATGTTTCTGTAACTGACACTTCTTGTTATTGAAAAGACAAGTGACATTTTAATCATAGCTTTCAGATATTACATAGTTGCATTACAATGTTTTCAAAAAGGTGAAATAGTTGTGAAAATAAGTCAAATAAATACTTTATCTTATTATTTTGCAATTACACTTTAGTAATTCAGAGCTTCTTGTGGAGCTTGTGTGATCTCTACAGGATGTCGCAGCAAGGTAAAGACCACATCATGTTGCAGATTAGAATGAGGACACAGCAGCGGGGTTAACGAGATAATGGGACTTCAACCCGTTCAATACCAGGTTAAACTAACACGTCTTAAACCCTATATTGCAGCTAATCTCGTGACTGGGCAGCAATCCAAGTGCGTCACACATGCTGCTACAAAGGGCTGTAATGCGACACAGTACAAACGAATGGGTAAATATTTATATACGCAGGCTGGGAGGAAGTGACAGCTCGCCGAAAAATTTTATCAGAGGAAATCAGACGGGGACATCGTCATGCCGTAAAACACTTCATTACTGATGCAATGTTCACAGCAAAAGAGAGGAGTTTACACACATGTGGGAGAGGCATTCGCATTTCTCTGTATTCTGTGATAACGATCCCTGCTTTACAGCTTGAAGATCTGAATCGGTCTTCATAAAAATTCCACAATCTTGTCATACATGCATTGGCTTTTGAGTCATAAAGAAACCAACAATAAAATTTAAAAAAAAAACACAATTTAATCGAGGGTTGTTTGGAAAGCTTCAAAATCTACCCCTTTGAGTTTCCAGTCCGCAAAATCGGAAAAGGAAAACAAACCTGACTGATGATCACTCTGTGTAGGCCTTCTATAAAATACATGCATTGAAGGTATAAAATGGGACTAGCACTATCCATACTTGATCAATGATAAAAATGCTAAATATATACTTTTTTTTTTTTTAAAAGCCTGATACCCCATGCTGCCTTACAGTATGGTATATTTTATTTGTTGCAAAAGAGAAGCCTGAGATGAGCATTGTCACAGTGTGGGCACTTGCACCACACAAGAAGACATGCAACAGTCATCAAGTCTGGCCTATAGACTCATGAAAAGTCAAAAGGTTTTCTGAAGTCAAGAGTATACTAGAACCTTGTCCAGCAAGGTGTTGTCACGTTTACTCACTATACACAACTGAAATTAAAAAAAAAAAAAAACCAAAACAAATCAACTTCTGCTCATTGAGCTCAACAAAGACCTTGAATGCTTTTGGATTTCTTTGATTTCTTGCCCCATTTCTTTTGTTTTTTTACACATTTGGAAAATACCCATAAGTATGTCACTAAGGCTCCAAATGAAATCCAGCGCAGTAACATGTACCAGAGTGGCATCCCAGTCCGAGCCCTGGATAAAAACAACATGAAAAGTGTTTAGACAGCCAGTTTAGAAGATAAATATTTAAGTTAAAACTGTAGTGTTTTCTAACCTGCTGGGGGACGGATCTTGATTGCTCTGATTGGTTTGTAAAGTTTGGTTCCCCATAAGAAAGAAAACTTCAGTGGTCATTGGAAAGGTAGTTGGAGTGGAGACTGTGGTCGTGCAAAACCTGTCCGCACAATCATATGTGGGTTGACCTGAACGTTAAAAAAAAGAGACCATTACAAAGCCACTCTTCCCTGAACTTGTTCCTCTAAGATGGCCAGCAGAGGCCCTCAGAGTCAAAATTTAAACCATGAAAAAAGCAGCCTCTATGGAGTATGGACGTGCGTATTTTTGGATTCATAATCTAAAAAATTAATTGCATATGAAATTGATTAGATTTTGCTACTACATTTGTAATATATCCACAGTAAAAGAACACATCCGTTCTTACCATAAATGTCAACCACATAGATGCAGCTGCTGTTTCCTGGCTTCAGGACTTGCACGGAAATTACTTCACTGTCCTGCCTGCTTATACTGTTTGTGGCAGTGCAGTAATAGCTGCTGGTTCTGTTCACTGTACCACAGGTGAGAACCAAGTCTGGCGAGTTGTGGAGCAGGAAGGTCTTCTGGGGTGTCTGCTGATACCAAGCATAGTGAACGCTCGAGCCTTTGATGGAGCTGCAGCGAACCGTCACCGGCTTCCCCCAGCATGTTGGCCTGTCCGTCAGAGAACTGAGGGTCTTGAGTCGGGGTAGCGACACTGGTTCTACCGCAAGGAAGATGATCAACTTTTAGTTGTAAATGTTTTGTCCAAGCAACTTATCATGACAATCTGTTTGATTCTCACCCTCAGTCACAATCACATCCACTGAAGTCATGATGTCATCAAGTAGTTTGTCGATCCCAATCCAGTGCATTCCAGTGTCACCAACCTGGACATCAGTGACTTTCACAACCAGCCCTCTGCCACCAGCATCTATAACCCGATACCTGTTGCTGTTTGCAACATTGGTGGTGCGGTCAGAGTCTGCCAGTATCTCACAGAAGTATTGTGACTCCCCTCGGCACCAGTACTTTTTGTTGGCTCTGAAGTAGGTATTGTCATACTTGCAGATGACAGTGATTTCGTCCCCTATATGTGCTGCAATCTTATTTCTATCACATTTTAGCTGCAGACTTGCTGGAAGAGAAATAAGTCATCATTAAAAATGTTACACAGGTCACATCAAAAACACTTTTCACTTGTGAGTTCACACATTTGTTCTAGTTTTATTTCAAATTTTAAAATGATTTTTTTTTCTTTACTCTTTTAACCAAAACCCTTTTTATCCGATATACTGTCACTCAGCTTTTACGCATAGTAGTTTTATTTCTCCAACTAAGCTAAATAGAATTTTAACAAATGTGTGAATTTGTATAATCTCTCTCCAAAAAAACAAATCAAGAGCTCTTATGATTAATTCAAAGCTTACTCACCATGAACTAGGAGAAAAAGACACAGTGCCTTCATTTTGATGTTGCAGGTGAAGCGTGCATTCTTTAACTGTACCAAGCATACGGAAGCTGCAGAGGTGGACTGTGGTGATTCTGGCTTCCTGTAAATGAAGGTTGGCTATATCTATTTTTACATGATTTGGTAGGTGAATATCCTGGCAGCACTGGTTTGAGCTGGTTTCAATTGTTTGTTTCTTTTATCTCTCTATCGAGATGACATTATTGTAGCTTTTTTGTGTTTGTTTCTAGCCTATCAGGAAGACTTCTTTCAGTTTTTTTGTATTCTTTTCTATTGTAAGAAACTCAGCTGTGACCTGCCAGACACAACAGATGGAAATGAGCTTCTTTGGCCAATTCTGGTACATTTATATGGATACTGTAATGAAAAAACCTTTTGAATAATATTGAATGAAAAATGGATGGATGGAAGGATTGGTAATTAAGAGATTCAGACAACTCTCTGAAAATATTAATCTTGTTTATCCCCTAATTTTTGATTTAATATTTTTTTACAGCATAAATATATTGAAAGAAGGGTAGGGAATAGCTATTTTATCAATCCCAACAATAAAGTCCTGAAATAAGAACCATGACATAACTTGGCTCCCAAAAGAATGTCCTGAGGCATTCACTTTTACCGGTATCATCATATGAAACCAAGTCCTCATTCACTGGGCAGGCTACATATAGATTGATGGGTCTCAAAAGCTTTTGTCCAGCTGCATCAGAATTCATCAGATTCAAGCTGCGCCAGCAACCTCCGGTAGGAATGGCTGAAAGACTGCAACTCTGCACACCTCTAAAGGTGTGGTGGTCGTGGTAGGGGGAGGAGGGGCGTTTATATTTAAGTCAGAAAGTAAAATACTTTGGAAATAACAGCTTTGATTCAAAACATGCGTCTTATGTGCTTATGTGGCTGTATTAAAAGGTAGTCCTCATTTGCTAATGCATTTGCTAACTAGCTGCAAAGTTTCAGGGTTAGCTAGCACATGATTGTAGCCTGAACATTTACACTTGCTTCTCTCTCGCACACAGACACACCAACATTGGCACAATATGAAGTTATGAACTGTCTATCCCACTTGTCATGGTTTAGGTCAAGATTTTAGCTTTGTCTTGTTTAATTATTTTGAGTCTTCATTGGAATTAGACATCCTTTTCATGCAGAAGCTCCTTGTGATATTTAGAATTCTATTGGTTTTCTTTGGTCCACAGTATCTTTACCAGACTTATCTAGAGTGAGCTTACTATATATAGTAAAGGGAAGTCTTTTTCTTTCCTATAGTTCCTTCAAACAGAGCTCTTCCTCCTGCTTTTTAGAGGCTGCCTTTTAAAAGTCTGCCATTGGACTCTGAAGTAGAGTTTAGAAATTGAACTTTTGCAAGGACATTCGTAGTAAAAACAAAAGAGAAAAGAATATTACTTTTACCATAGAGGTAAAGAAGACTTTGGGACACCAAGTGCCCGCATTGCTTGAGGCTGACATACAGAAGGATTTTCAGGGTTGTAAGAGTCTCTCTCTCCCTCTCTCTTCACCACTCCTTTTTGCCTCCATCCTCACAAGTGTCCCTCCTCCTCTTCTCCTGTGTCTACTGAATGCTGTTCGACAGGATGAACCGCCTGCGCTGCACTCTGACTTCGGGCAGGATCAGCTGTTTGTGCCTGTGCCTATGCAGAAGTATGTCGCCCAGTCTTTTTGTGGGTGTCTCCCTCTGCAACACCCGGCATGCAATTGAACACTCGGGTGACTTTAGGACCCAGTGAGAGACACCGAAAGGGAGCGCTCGGCAATATTCATAATCTGACCACAGAACCTGTTAGTTTACTCTTGCTTCCTCTGTGACAAATCACACGCTGCCTCACAAGCAGTTCCTTGACGTGACAGCTGTAATAGAGAAGTGCACTGAGCAGGGGCGGCAGGGGAAGCCACGACCTCTGAACAGAGCCTCGGCAGCCCTTCTTTCATGCCCTGTGTGGACTGGGACCTTTGTGTCCTGACATGCCTGTGAAAGGTGCAACAAACAGCCAGCCATGGAGCAGCAGGCCTGGATTCTGAGGAGGCTCCTGGCCCAGCTGTATGGCCAGAGAGCTGAGGATGAGGAAACGCCAGGCGGAATCGCAGCGCAGTTTGCGGTGAGTCAACTGTCATGGTCTTTCCATTGTTGGAGCGTTCTGCCTGAAGAAGCTTTTTAAAGAGTCAGTATAGGTTTTGTTTTAGTTTTGTCATCACGAGAACCTGTGTAAGAACTGCTTGTCCCATCAGAAAGGACTGACAGTGGGTAGAATTGAATTTCAGGAAACCGACGTACTGCCATTAAATTCAGACTTTTATCGCCATTGTTATGCTTCCTCTTTGCACAGATACTCGTCACAGATGATGTATCATCGGGGTGGATTCACATACAAATGCATTCCAACACTTAGCTAACACAAAAAAAGTGACAAGCGAATGTACAAGCACAGAAACTGGTGGAGTATGATTCTCTCGAAGTCTATCAAGAGTCTATTACACTTCTGATAATGTGTCCTGCCTTTGGCACTACCTCTGAAACCTCATTTTCAATTATTCACTCATTGTAAATAATTGAAATAGTCTCAAATATTTTGCCTGACCCCAATCTAATTGTAACGTTCAGCCTCAAACCACATCATAACCCTCAAACACACACTAAACTATGCGTTTGGAGGCTCAAAATGTGTGCTGGGCTCTGAATGTGTAGTGTGATATCACTATTTGGGCACTGCAAAGAGAGGAAACGCACGAAGTTGCTCAAAAGTTTCAAGCCACACAAAGACATCATCTTTAGGCTGTTGCCATAGTGATGGGACATGCCAGGGTGCTTCACATGGTGCCTCTTTGCTGTCAGATTGTTAATACCCCAAACCACTCCGGAGAAAAGGGCCAATTGCATCACTTCCTTCAAGCACAAAAAGCACTCTGTCACGTCCGAAGTGCAGATGTTCTGCTGAAGCCTTTTTACATACACTGGCTGGAACGGACTGAAGTGGCCTCTGGACAAAAAGACCAGTGTCTAGGGGAGTGTCTGAGGCGTGGACATGCCGTGTGCCAAACTAGACTGTCAGACCTTCCACACCGTCGGTTTGGGGAAGCAAATCCGCGGTGCAGAAGAGCCATTCAGTCAATTTTAAGAAGAACGCATCTCAAATGGCATTTTCAGGGTTAAATACTAGAATAAGAGACTGACAGCATATGGCCATTATGCGATTGATTACATAAAGTTTTCCAGTCATTAGTGCAAGCCATTAGTCTAATCTTTTTATAGACTCTTGTGTCAGGCTAAATTTCAACTATTTGACCTGATATAGAACTTCTGTTATGACTGATACTTGAAAGTAAAGTCTGGGAACTGTAAGTTGCCTGTTTAGAGTACAGCAAATTTTCAAAGTACTTTTACTCTCTTAAAAAAAAAAATGAAGACAATGCTCTGTCTCTTCTTGCTGATCCTCTAATCCATTGCTGTCAAACTGATTTACGGTAACGTCTAGCATGCGGTTCTCTTTCTTGGAATTTGAAGAGATGCCATTTTGCTGTTTCCTCATTCTTGTTTTTTTTTTACCTATTTTTTCCTCTGTCAGTCTTCAGGGCTGCACTTTAAACCATACTTACCTGCATGAAAGGTGCTAAACAATTGAGGTTTGATTGGTTGATGATTATATTATTACAAGTTGTCTTTTTATCACTCTGTTACTTGTGAACAAATGGGAGTTGAGCAAGCAGAATGCAGGTGTGTTTACTCATGACTTTATCTGAATGAGACAGGACATGTTATAACATGTTGCATTCTACGCTTTCTGATAAACAGCTTTTTAACTTGGCTGGTGTCACACTCACTCACTCAGTCAGTGAGTCAATATTCCACCATAAACAAAGGAGAACAATGTTGATCAATGCTATGGAATGTCATCAGGAAATCAGTCGTATCAGCTATATGTTTTGTGTCTTTTTTCCCCCAGAGATTGAAAAGTCAGTCAACAAAGTACCGCACTGACAAGACGTACCCCACCAAGGCTGCAGAGAAGCAAGAAAACATCAAGAAGAACCGATACAAAGACATTGTTCCCTGTGAGCTTTTTTTCACTGCAGAAGGGCTCAAAGTTTGCTTGCACTTCTCCATTAGATGATAGGAATATTCTGAGCATACATGAGGGCAGTCAGTGTCACGACAAGATATTGCCAAGGAACTGAGATATTTCCTGCTTTTGCTGCACACCTCAAGACATTATTAGAGGTGTTTAAGATAAAGGTTTCGATAAAGAATCGTTGGTCTAAATTACTGACTCCCTTCAGATTGCCTAAAACAAAGGCTGTGGATCCTTGTGAATCTCTGACTTGCCAAAATATGACAGTAAAGCCAAACACTTTCGGTACCTACTGTAAAAAGGACCTTGTGTCATTTCCTAGATCTGCTGGTTTTCTGGTTTTCTTTGAAATATGCAAATTTCATAATGAGCCCTGTGAGTTGACTCCCCAAGGAAAACCACTGATGTAAGAAATGACCTTGACTTAGTGGAAATATCAAAGAACTTATTCAGTTTGTATTTGTCATTGACATAAGCAATTTTTAAAATATTTACTTCCTCTATTTATTTTCCTCACTTTGCCACGATGCGTGAAAAACTTACTATTCCATGGTTGTGCTGCAGACATCAACTCCATGTAATCATCCTTTCGTTTTAGTCGACCACACCAGAGTGAGGCTCTCGTTCACCACAAGCAAAAATGACACGGACTACATCAACGCAAGTTTCATCAAGGTAAACTATAAGCGTCTATTTCGAAGACTATTCTCAGAGTGCTAAGTCTAGTAAGTCTGCCAGTGTTGCGACCTATTTCTTCTTTGCTAGTTGGATTGAGGGTAAATGTAAAATCCAGATTGACCCACTTGCGCCTCATATTTATTCCTGAATAGAGAGGTGAGCAGCGCAACACAAAAGTCCTTGAGATTATGTTATGACTTTGAACTATCTTACTTGGGGTTTTGGCAGAAAAAATTATACCATCTGTACCTTCAAAACATCAAAAGTGAAAAAACACATGTGAATATGAGTGACAGTGACTGTGGTTCAATGTACATTTGATTGGCATCCTGCGTTTTGTGAACAGGGGGTGTCAGGGTCCAGGGCCTACATTGCTACTCAGGGTCCTTTGCCCCACACAGTTGTGGACTTCCTCAGGATGCTTTGGGAACATAACGTCAGGGTACGACCCCTCATTACATCTTTTCATGCAACCCTTTTGTTTTCAGCTGCAGCTCCCTAAATGATAACGATGCATTGGCGAACGCAGATGGTGATTTTGTTGCTTGGTCAACTTGTTTATGTACAAGTAAAGCCCTCAATGTGGCTTTTACGTTGACTTCATACAATAACTTCAATAAAAACCATCCAACTAAAGCTGAAGTTGATCTTTTTTGGTGTCTCACATTTCTTGGCGTACTTTTCTGCCACCCAGGTCGTTGTGATGGCATGTCGAGAATTCGAGATGGGAAAGGTAATGCTGCTTTTTTTCCCCATCAAACTGTATTGTATTATGTAGTTTGAGCCATTTGTCTGAATTTAGGTCACCGTGGTTTATTAAACCGCTTCACGGTGTCACTACATGCGCTTGTTTCGATGTGCTGCCTTCTGTTTTGTATGAGGGTTTGGGACTGTATCAGAGTGAACAGCATTGTGGGTGTTTGTGTTTGTAGAAAAAGTGTGAGCTCTACTGGCCTCAGAAACAGGAGACGTCTTTCAGCTGTGAGCCTTTCACAGTTTACTGTGTGAGTATCTTTACTGTCGCAATCACACCTCCTACGTTTACATGTCCCTCACTTTGCTACATTTGTATTTTCACACAATATGAGCAGGACACTAGTAGTTTTGCTATCAGTAAATTGAAGTTTTTATTACCTCACTGCTATAACAAGGAGGTGGCTGTTTTTCACAGGATTCAGAGGAAAATAAAGGAGACTATCTGACAAGGACGTTGAGGGTGACTTATCGCAACGTAAGCAAAGTTTCTTATACCCTGATGATGAAAATTCTCCTGAGACAAGCATGATGTTGTCAGGTTTTGTTTGTTTTGCTTTTCACCGTGCCAAAAAGGCAAAAGCCAGGTAGCAACCTCTTTAGTTATGTGGTCATACTTGAGTGCAGTTTCTCATGTTTTATGAGACAGGAGTGGCTCAGGTGGTAGAGTAGGTGGTCTCTGAGTAGACACTGTAGCAACGTTGTGCTTCGTAATAACAAAAATAAAACAACTCTGCATTGTAACCGTCTCCAACCCTCTTTTTTTTTTTTCCAGTGCAGCCGAACTTTAAAACAGCTGCATTATGTGAACTGGCCAGATCACGGTGTTCCAAACTCCATCCCCCCGATTCTGGAAATGTTGCACGAGATGCGCTCCTACCAGGCTCATGATGACGTCCCTATATGCATCCACTGCAGGTCAGATATCAATATAAGTTGTTCAGGTTTGTTTACCTTTGAATCATCAAACTAGATCATTATCTATCAATGTGTGCAAGGAGTCCAGCAAAGTAATTGATGCATTTATTCTTTGAACAGTTTTGGTTTTACATTATTTGCACGTAAAAATATCTGACACTTAGAAATGATTTACGATGCACAGTTTTATTTCAGTTTGTTGAATATTTGGTCTTTTATTGCGTGAAAGCTTTCAAGACGTCACTAATTAAGACCCATTTGCTTTTCAATTATTTTTGTCACTATCTGAGCACATGTCTTTGTGGCC